>RCUC01168590.1:0-47814 GCA_003697995.1 Taxidea taxus jeffersonii
CCATCCATCCATCCATCCATCCATCCATCCACCCACCCATCCATCTATCCACCCATCCATCCATCCATCCATCCATCCATCCATCCACCCACCCATCCATCCATCCATCCATCCATCCATCCACCCACCCATTCATCCATCCATCCATCCATCCATCCATCCACCCACCCGTCTATCCACTCCTGTGTCCAGCTATCCATATATTCATCTATCCATCCATCTGTCCATCCATCTGTCCACCTAAGGATTCAGGCCCAATTCAGTCTGACCCTGAAGACCAACCTTCTCTGTTGTGCGAAGATGCTTCTTTGGAAAAGACACATTCTTCTCTCTGCCTGCCCAAATTGTCTCTGTCTGCAGGGCCTGCTTGACCCTCCCTCCTCCAAGAAGCCCTCCCTGGCCCGCTCCCAGCCCCAGTCAGGGTGTCCAGGGGCTACACATGCCCACAGAGCCCTGACCACCATGGCTGCTCTATAGATGAATGGACTGAGTCATGGTCTGGAGGCACAACTGCCCTTTCCTGGAAAGAACTGAGGCATCGTGGGATTTGCCAGTAGTGGTCTTGGGACTTTGATTGCCCCAAATAGCCCCACATTCACATATTCAGGGACTCTCATCCCTGGTAGGCCTCATGTGCCCATTTGGGGTTGACAAATGTGCTCCCAGAGTCACAGGCCCACTCTGGGCTCCCCCAGAATTTGGAGCAGCCTTGGGATCTACCTTGAAACCTTTATTTTGCAAAAAAGCAGGAGGAGATTTTATTTTATTTTATTTTAAAGATTTTATTTATTTCACAGTCAGAGATCACAAGTAGGCAGAGAGGCAGGCAGAGAGAGAGGAGGAAGCAGGCTGTCCGCAGAGCAGAGAGCCCGATGCGGGACTCGATCCCAGGACCCTGGGATCATGACCTGAGCTGAAGGCAGAGGCTTTAACCCACTGAGCCACCCAGGTGCCCCTGGGAGGAGATTTTAATGTAGGGGAATTGGATTTCAGTGAAATTGTTAAGACCCGGCTGGCTAGAGGAGCCCGTCGGGCCTCTGTTATTTCTTCCGAGGTCTCCCTGGCAGCCTGTGCTGAAGTACTGGAGAGCAGAAGCTCCCCTGAGCCTCAGGGTGGCCTGGTGGCTAATGCTTAGGCTTTGCAGGCAGAAAGTGGGGCTCCGTGTGGTCCCCGGGCAGAAACTTCACGTTTCTGAGCCTCAGTTTGCCCATCTGTAAAATGGGGGTCTTCTCAGCTGGAAGGGTTGTTGGAGAACATGATGGCATAGTGAGCAAGTGTGCAGGGCCCAGCACATGGTAGGTGTGTGGTAAATCATAGTTTTCGTGAACGGTGGCGTGCCATGCGCTGGACAGGACCTCACTCAGGGGTGAATGTACAGGGTTTGACGTCAGGAGTGAGAATGATGGTGATGATTATCCCATTGAACTGAGTAAGTCCAGTCCCTCTTGTGGAGGAGGCTTAGCCCCTGAATTAAACGTGTGGACCAGGATCAAGGGCACAATTCAAATTTATCAGGGAAAGAGAATGATTGTTTTCTAACGCTCCGCCTGTGAGCCAGGTGCCGAGGTGGGCAGAGCAGGCGCCATCTCTTGGGAGCCTTGCCCAGGCTCTAAGAGGGATCATTAGCTTCATTCTACTGATGGTGCCGCTGAGGCTCAGAGAGGCCAAGGACTTGTCAAGGTCATACAGCCAATAAAAGATGGAGTGAAGATTCCAGCCCAGGGGCCAAAGGAAGGAGGTGGGACGTGGGCCAGGGGCCAAAGGAAGGAGGTGGGACGTGGGCTGGTGATAGCAGGCGGTGTCGGCACTGGGGAGCTGGCGTGCTGTTTCCAACACCCCATCTGTCCCCGCAGGGCCCCCTTCTCCTTCTCAGCCCCTCCCAAGGTCACCACTGCCTTCATTCTGGAGCCCACATCCCTCCCTCTTGTCAGGGCAGAGAATCAGTCCAAGGACCCCTGTGCTTGATTTAGGCCACTGTCCCCAGGCAGAGGACGGGGGAGACCCACCAAGCAGCAGAGCCAGAACCGAGCGCGTGGGCTCCAGTCTCCTTTCCCCCCAGGCCCCGCTGTCTGCAGAACTCCCGGCATGATCCCATCTCCCAGCTAGCTGGTTTCCGTGGGAAACGGGAACAGATGACCGGAAATCAAGAACGGCCAAGACCAATTCGGGACACAGAGCACAACGCAACCACACACTTTCTTCCTTCGTTCTCTGCATTGGGGACCAACGCTTTGCTTCTCCGGGGAGTGGGGACGCAGGACAATGTAGCACCCTGACCCCCCAGTTCTCATATTGGGTACAGTGGCCCCAGGGCAGGGCAGAGACCTTGGCACGAGCGGACATTCCTGGTTTTCCTCCTTCCTGATCCATCGTGGCCTTCGGGAAGCTGACCAGAGCCCTTGCGCCAGTCCAGGCCTCCTCAGAAGACCGTTTCTGTGCCTTCCTGTTGCGGTTTTGACTTTGGAGAAATGCTCCGGCCTTGAACTCACCGAGGGCCGGCCCCATGTGAAGCTTGAAGTTTGTTTAGCCGTTTTGGGCTCCTGGTGGCAGGGAGCTCGGCCTTAAGCAAAGTCCAAGCTGACCGCAGGTTTCCAGAGTGACTCTGGGGTGGACGGGCCTATTTATATGTGGTGGGCATCATATCACCCCTGCCCCTGACACTTAGTTTGTGAAGGTTTTTCTCCAGGGGGAGGAAGCTTGGCCTTCTTTCCAACATCACCTTTGGTTTTCCTGGCCCTTTGGAGCATGGAGGCAGACGGGGCCAGGGGAGGTAGTGCCATCGTGGTTAGGGAGTGGAAGCAGACATACCTGTCTTTGAATCCTCTAGGTCTTAGCTCAAATGTCACCTCCTCCAAGAGGCCTTTCTGACCACTCTGCCCCTCACAGTATTGACCACTAACTGGATGATCTCATTGTATATTTATTTGTCTCACTATCTCTCCCAATAAGATGTCAGCTTTGAGGTCAGGGGTTGTGTCTGTTGCCAGATGGACCCTCAGGCCCTAGAGCAATGCTAGGTACACAGTAGGGACTCAAGAAAAGTTGGCCGAATAAATGTGTAACTGGGGGTGTTCTCAAACTTCAAGGAGCATCAGCACCCCTGGATGCTTGCTGACTCTGCTGACTTGGGGCCCTGCTGCAGAGAATCTGATTCAGTGGGTCTGGGGTCTGCAGCTGGTCTGGGGGCCACCCCTTGGGAGATGTGAGCTCAGGGACCCTGCGCCTTGGTCAGGCCAGAGCTTGGCAGGACTGGGGCTGAGCTCTGGGTTTGGCTCCCTGAACACCCTGCCCCGGGGCTTGTGGGAGGGGGCCGGGCAGCAGGAGGGGCTGTAGGGGTCCCAGGTAGGGTATCAGCCGGTGGACCTCCAGGTGAAGCCAGGCTCTGTCCCCACAGGCATTTCTATCACGGATTCCACTTTTTTTTTTTTTTTTTTAGATTTTATTTATTTATTTGACAGAGAGAGAGAGATCACAAGTAGGCAGAGAGGCAGGCAGAGAGAGAGGGAGAAGCAGGCTCCCTGCTGAGCAGAGAGCCCGATGTGGGGCTCGATCCCAGGACCCTGAGACCATGACCTGAGCCGAAGGCAGAGGCTTTAACCCATGGAGCCACCCAGGCACCCCCACAGATCCCACTTTTAATTCTTTGTTTAGCATCTGTTCTTTCTGCTAGACTATAAGGGTCCCAGAGGGCAGGGATCCACTCAGTTCCTACCTGCCAGTGAGACTGATGCCAGTGAGGCCCCGACCTTGACCCTGGACCCTGCTCTGGTCATCTTTGGCCCACACTCCACTCCTGCAGGCCAAGGGCTGCACCCCCTCACAGCCTCTCCTCCAGACACTGGCACACCCTGCCTGGAGGCCTGAGCCCACTCCCTGGTCTGGTTGGCGGGGGCGGGGGGTGGTTCCCTGGGCCAATGCTCCCGAGGTGCACAGCTCCCTAGCTGTGAGCACTGCTGGGCCGAGTGGCCTCGGAGCACAGAGTGCAGATGTGTGGCTGGGGGATCCACAGAGCTCAGAGTAGGGAGAGATGGGGACAGGCCTCGGGGCTGAAGCCCTCAGCCTTGCTCCCGCTCCTCCTGCCCGGGCCCAAGCAGGGCCTGGCGCCTGGCTCGGCCTTCTCTTCCTTCTCCCCCGGCCTTTCTCGGCTTCTGGGCTGCACCCTCCTTCGAAAGCAAGCGGGGAGCTGGGGGTGGAGGATGCCAGTGTGTCATTTCCTTCCCGTGTCTGCTCATCATTTATTAGTGCCTGCTGCCGTGTCCAGCACTGCCTTCAGTTTCCATGTTTAATCCTCAAGGTGTCCGGGGGTTAGGTAATGTTTTCCCTATCCTGTGATGCTCAGAGAGGTGAGGAGACTCCTCCGAGGCCACATAACTGGTAGAATGCCCTCCATTGGTGACTCCAAAGGCAGTGCTCGTAGGCTGGGGGAACCTGTTTCTTAGGAAACAGCAAAACTCTGGGTAGTTGCGTGGGTGCTCGTGCTACTGCGGGCTGTTTCTAGGGTGGTGATGTGGTGAAGGGGGAAAGGGTGGGGATAGATCCAAAGTGCCCTGTGGAGGTCAAGGACAGGCCCAGTCACGCAGGAGGATGTCGTGCTGTCCAAGCACCCTGGGAGCCCTTCGAATCCTAAAGCCACCATCAGACCTCCCGGAGCCTCCCCAAATAAACACCAAATTAACAAAGGGTAGAGATTGCACAAAGCAGGTCAATGCCCCTCCCCGTTCCCTTCCATCCAGGTGACCGAAAGCAGGTGGCCCCTAAAGGCAGGACACCCCGCTGGGTGAGGCAGGGCTCCTCTAGCCTGGTGTCCCCTTGGGAAAGAGCTGAGCCCCCCTGAGCCCCTCTAGTCAGTCAGTGTTTAATCCCATGCCAGGCACCACACTAACGCCATGGTCACAACAGCCCAGAGGAGTGGTGACAGTTATTACCTTTGTGTTACCTATGGAGAAACAGAGGCTCAGAGAGATGATGAGCTTTGCTTGAGGTCCCAGAGCTGCAAGGAGTGGGGGGTGTTGAACTCCCGTCTCTCCGACTCCAGAGCCCCGGGGGGGCTCACCCTTTCCCATCCACCCAGTGTTGGCCGAAGCCAAGGGCAGTGTGGCGGGAGGAGCAGGAAGACGTGAGCCCTGACTCCCGTTCCCCTTGGCTCCCAGACAGACCAGAAGGTGAGTGCGCGGCACACCGGGGCCGGGGGAGGCCGGTTGGGCAGGGGGCATGTGGGGGGGGGTGGGGAGGGGTGGGAGCCTCAGCCCGGCAATGCCAACCCTTTCCAGGAAGCACTTTTGCTGGTCTGGCTGGGCTGTGGGCGGAGGGCAGCTGTGTGGGACGCCCGCTGACACAAGCGGGAGATGGCTTCTAAGGGCAGAAGGTAAACAGTCACCTTGGCTACTGGGGCGTGCACCTGGGGTGATGGGTCAGCCCTGGAATATTCCGGGAAGCGAAGGAGGGAGACGAGAGGCCTTGGCTTCTGAGAGTGAGCAGGGAAGGCGGGAGCTAGAGGACCGAGGAGCCTGTAGTCACAGTGGCGGGCCACAACTGGTGGGGCTGGGATGGTTTCCCCTCTGGGACAGGGGAACCCTGGAGTCAGGACATCAGGGAGGTTCAAGCTTCCATCAAGTGGGCAGTGTCTGTGCGATGGCGAGGCTCATGTGTGATGTGCCACGTGTCTCAGGACTCGAGTGCTGTGGCTGTCCACTCGTCCCTTCATTTTCCATGTAATACATGGTGAGCGAGCAGGCTCTGGGCCAGGCACAGAGGAAGAACAGCTCCCGGGCCTAGTCCCACGGACGTTAGTTTGGAAAAGTCATACCGGCCTGCTGTCCTCTGTTGTCGGTGCCGTGAAACCAGCTTAAGCCAAACACACAAGAGGGCTGGGGTGGGGCGGAGGCATCCCGTAACAGGGAAGACTTTCAGACACTGTTGGCTCCAGGGAAAAAGAACATTCTCAGGACCAGTGGCTTGCCCTCTGTCTCCTGGTTCTGCTTTCCTTGTTTGGGGCTTTATTCTTGTCCGGGCATTCTCCGTGGGGGTACTGAAGATGCCTGCCTCAACCCATGACCCCGTACTCCCCCTCTCCTATCAAGACCCGTCTATCAAGACCGTCTATCCAGTCTGCATCTGGACCCATCTCTGGGATCATTAAGTCCAGGTGGGAGGGTTCTCCTGAGGAAGAGGCGAAACAATGTGCCCATGACTAAGGAGACAGATATTCGAAGACTAGTTCAGCCAATACTTACGTAACTGTAATTGTGACTGGGGCTACCAAGGAGACGTACAGGGTGTGACCAATAAATGGGGGAGCCTGATCTGGTCTGAGAAATCAAGGAAGACTTCCCCGAGGAAGTGATCTTTGACTAGGGATCTGATGCATCAGCAGGAATTAACTGGCTTCAAATGGGGAAGCATGTTCCAGGCAGAGGGAGCGGTGTAGCTGTGAGGTTGGGTGCAGATAGCAACAGGGAGAAGGTGAGTGATGGGTCGGTAGGGTGGTGGGCTCTGCCCTCGTGGGCCTCTCTGTGCAGGTGACAGTAGGGATCTTGAAGTTTCCTTGCAAGCAATAGGAAGCCACTGGAGAGTTAGAACTGGGGCTGGCATCATTAAAGGTATGATTCTGTAATGATCTCTCTAGTTAACTCGTTGTCCGGGCAGGTGGTGGCCTGAACGAGAAAGATGACATAGGAGACAGAGAGAGGTACGTGAATGCGAACTATATTGCAGAGGTAAAATGAATAAATTCAGTACCTGAGTGGATGGCGGTGGAGGGTGGTGGTGAGAAACACTTGAAGAACAATTTCTAGGTTCCTGGCTCACACGGCAACCCAGGGAGTGGGGATTACTGGCTCTCATTTAACAGCTCAGGACACTGAGGCCCAGAGACAGGAGATGACTTGCCTAGGATCGCACAGCCTATGGGTGGCCAAGCCTAGATTCAAACTCTGGTTGGTCTGTCTTCCAAATCCACGTTCTTGCGGAAGACATGAACAGACATTTCTCCAGAGAAGATCTACAGATGGCCCACGGACACATGAAAAGATGCTCAGCATCACTCATCAGCAGGGAAATGCAAATTAAAGCCACAATGAGCTATCAAATCACACCTGGCAGAATGGCTAAGATCAAAAACTCAAGAAACAAGTGTTGGCAAGGATGTAGAGAAAAAGGAACCTTTGTGTACTGTTGGTGGGAATGCAAACTGGTGCGGCCGCCGTGGAAAACAGTTTAGTTGGAGATTCCTTAACGGATTAAAAATAGACTTATCCTATAATCCAGGAATCACACTATGGAGTATTTACCCAAAGAATATGAAAATGTATCCTAATTCCAAGGGATACATGTACCCCCGTGTCTACTGAAGCATTATTTACAATAGCCAAATATGGAAGCAGCCCAAGAGTCCATTGACCGATGAATGGATACAGAAGATGCGATGTATATACACAATGGAATATTATTCAGCCATAAAAAGGATGAGATCTTACCATTTGCAACGGCGTGAATGGAGCTGGAGAGTACAGCGCTAAGCGAAAAAAGTCAGTAGGAGAAAGACAAATATCACATGATCTCAGTTCTCTGTGGAATTTAAGAAATAGAACAAACGAATGAAAGAAAGAAAAAGAGAGAAACCAAAAAACAGACTCTTAACTCGAGAGAGCGAACTGGCAGCTTGCCAGAGGGGAAGTGCGTGGGGGGATGGGACATATAGGGGAAGGGGCTGAAGACGCTCATCATGATGAGCACCAAGTAATATATGGAATTACTGAATCACTCTTTGTACACCTGAAACTGTTAAAACACTGTTAATTATAATGGAATCTACAAAAAAAAATCATTGAAAAACCCTCATGTTCTTCTTCTCAGTAGGTTTCTCTCTGCCCTTATCTCCTCCATTTGGGGAATGAGTGGCAGATTTAGAGAAGCTCAGGGGAACCCAGCCTTCTGTCGAGGGGACGCCCACAATGAGTTGCCTGAGGGTTTTAGAGAGTCTACAACCAAGAGCCCAAGTCAGACGGCCTGTTGGAGAGCCGCCTAGGGGAGGGTGACTCAGGAAGGACACTAGCCTCTTCTGTGGATAAAGGTGTAGGTGTGTGTGTGTAGCCTGGGGGATCTCAGTGTCTCATGACAAGCAAGGACATTGTCAGGCCTGGAGGTTCAATCTTGGCCCCGTGACTTCTGAGCTCTGTCTTGAACACTCCATTTCCTTGCTTGTAAAATGATGTCTACAGTTCCTGCCTTGCGGGCTGACTGCAAGGCTGGGATGGAGCCTTGGCACTGAGAAGGGGCCTGTAAATTGTAGTTGTTAAAATTCTCTTATGCTAACCCTGGGGTTTGCATAGTATTGAGAGAGTCAAGCAGGTTTCCCTGTTTGAGATTCTGGGATGGGAAATCCCGGAGGTGGGCATACTGCCGACAAATGCCCAGAGCACGTGGAGGAAGCGGTGGGCACCAGGGCCAGCCTGGGCACCTTGAACTTGTACCCTTATTCTCCACACCTCAGGAAACTTGTTCTTCTCTGGGATGCCTTCTCAGCACACCCTGATCCATGTGGGCCTGCACTCCTCCAGGTTGGATATTTCAGTGGATCTAGGCAGATGTGCTCTCTTCTTGTTGATCTGACCTTCGCGAATGCCCACTTAGCTCCCAGAAAGTGAGACCAAGCAGAGTTCCCCAACCAGCTGGGGACTTGTAACTTGATGGTATTGTCCCTCTGTTAACTCAGGGATCCGGAGGCGATAAGACTGTCTTCCCCAGAGGGTGTTTAAGGATTCAGTGAGGTAATGCACGTCAAGTGCCCAACAGCCACATAAGCAGCGTTTCCCATTGGGCTGAGTACTCAGAGTCTGCAAGAATGCCTGACACATGGTAGGTGCTCAGTTAAGGCCTGTTGAACAAACATGCTTCCCTTGGGGACCAGACAGATTTTGGGGACCAGACAGATTTTGGGTTCGTATCCTGCCTCTGACTCATCATGGCCATGATACTTCAAGTCACTTCACTTAACCTGCTTTCTTCTCTGCCACATTGGATTAAAAGGCCACCTCCCAGGGTTCTGTGATGATTCATTAAGTCACAGAATTCATGCATGTGAAACGCTTCATGTGGTTCATGATGGGAGCTGCAATTATGACAGTCAGTCATTAACTCGCATGTATGTGGCTGCCCAATGCAGTGGGCCGGTGTGGGTGGCTTTCCCGGTATCTTTCTCCTCCCTGCCCCCTGCTCCTGGAGAGCCGTGGTTTTGGTTTGGAGAGCCAGACAACTTCAGGGACTGCCTCTGCTTCTGGAATTAGGCAGAACTGGGGCTAAAACAGTATGTGCGTTTCAACCCCCTGGCTCAGTGATTGGTTTACATTTGGGCGTGTGACCTATACCTGTCGCGTCAGAGTTAACTTCAGGACTTTTGTGAGGGCTCTGGGACAAAGATGCTTCTCTGATACCCTACCCAGCATGAATGAGGTGGTCTTAGTCTTGGGAACGGCTGGCATGTGTCTTGAGACTATAGGGAAGCCTGTCTTGAAAAGAAGTTGAGTGAGAGAAACTAGGTCCTTGCTGGCACTGCTAAACTGCTGGATCAAACTTTTCCTGAAGGACTTTTCAAAAAAAAAATGAGCCAATAATTTGCCTTTATTATTTATGGCTATTTGAATTGGGTTTTCTGTTCCTAGTAACCAAAATCATCCTTACGGATACAACCCATACATTTCTCCACCTTGTGTAGCTGTCACTTCCTTTCTATGGGTGGGGTGACATCGGCTCAGGCCACATTTCCTCCATGAGCACATGGACTCTGTGAGAACCAGCTGACGCTGCTGCCTGTCGGAAACCAGACCACCCAAGAGCCGAAAGATTATGGAAACATAAAGAAAACCAGAGCAGGGAAAAATCCAAGTGAATGCTTCCAGAATAACCAAAAAGTTAAAAAAAAAAGTGGTGGCAACTTTAATAGCAAAATAATTGACCACTACACTCCTGATTGAGGAGGGCGTATCCCCATCTAAGCCACCTGAAGGGTATGTCATCTTTGCAGGGAATGTTCCTTGCTTCTGGCTGCCTGCATCAGCTCCCCTACAGGCCAGCACTCTGGTTTCCTTTCCTGGAATGTAGGAGTCTCACCTTCCCTAGCTAAAGGTAGGCTAAACAGAAGTTCCTATACCAGAATGGAATCTTGAACTGAAGAGCCTGATCCATCCATCCCTGAGTCAGGATCATTACCGTATTATTTTGGTCATGAACCCAGTGTTGTACCTGTTATTTAACCTCTGCAACATCCTTGGTCCCCAAGCCTGGGGCTGCAGTCCCCAACAGATTCTGTGAGTTTTCAGTAGCCTTCCAATATATTTCCTTTTTTTTTTTTTTAAGATTTTATTTTTCCATTTGACAGAGAGAGATCACAAGTAGGCAGAGAGACAGGCAGAGAGGGAGGGGGAAGTAGGCTCTCCATTGAGCAGAGAGCCTGATGTGGGGCTCGATCCCAGGACCCTGAGATCATGATCTGAGCCACCCAGGCGCCCCTCCAATATACTTCCTTTTGCTGAAGCTAACAAGGTGTATTTCTGCTGCTTGCAACGAAAGAGTCCCCAGTGATACACGTGCGGAAGGGGCTGCGACAAGGAGGCAGAGGGGTCTGTGACTCACTGAGAAGCCTTGTCAAACACAGGCTGGGTCATATTGCACCCGGTTCTGCCTATCCCACCACGGGTCCATTCTTGGGAAGGCAGATGGCCTAATTGTGAAGGTCCTCAAGGTCATAGTGCGTTATCAGGCATCAGGCATGGTCTGCAGACTGGATCCATAAGTAGATATTGATGCTGAAGTGATGAATGAAACAGATCAGTTTCAAGGAATTCCTGAATTCCCACTTAAAAATATTATTCGGTAGTTTATCATTTAACTAATACTAAACATAACATCTGTGAAAACGTTCACATGGAAAAGGGGTGCTCCTCTAGGCAATGCCAGAATCACGTCTGCAGGGGTGTGATGAGCAGAGGATATATCTTGCAGGATCTCAGCAGCCATCCGGCCTCTCACCCCGCCACGCAGGACCCATCTCCCTTCCATCTAGCACAACATCCTGATAGAGCTCTGGGGGCCTGGCTCCTCCCACTGGCTCCAGAAGTGGCATGTGACTCATATCTGGCCAATCAGAGCAGTGGATTCTCCGGGCCACAGTGATTGGTTCAGAGGTGGGGAAATGACCCAAACAGAACCAACGAGAAGCAGTGAGTTTTGCTGGGGCTGCTGGGAAGGGAAGAAGCCGCCCACCATGGGCAGTGACGCAAGTGAGGGTGGGCTGGCGTGCCAATGGAGCCGACGCAGAGGAGGGGGAGTGAGCTGGGGAGAGAGGCGCTGGGTCCTGGTAACGCGGACTGGACTCCTGGGTTGCAGGAGCCCAAGAATCCCTGTCTCTGAAGCCACTCCAGGGTCCTAAGGGACACGTGGGTGGAGTGGTGCTGGAATTCCGAGTCTTCATGTAGAAAAGCATCCAGTTGTCATCGCCCCCGATCGACTGGCTTCTTGGAAAAGTCGCATTCAGTGTAACTCAACCAAGATGCATCAGGGACCTGCTTTCTCTGTGGGGTGTGAGTTCCACTGGCACCCGCCTCACTGACGGGACTCTTTGGAGTTGCCGGATTTAGCAAACAAAAATACAGGACATCTCCTTAAATATAAAGTTCTGGTAAACAACAAATACTTTTTTTTTTTTTTTTAGTATAAGTATGTCTCATGAAATATTTGGGACATACTTATACTAAATAATTATTCACTGTGTATCTGAACTTCGAAATTTAACTGCGCATTCTGAAGGTATTCTGGCAGACCTCCCTGGGGGTCCTGTGAAGTCGCCACGGATGGATCTGTTTGCAGGAGGAGAGGGAGGAGGAGGCAGGCCCTGTGCCCCTGAGCAGTCTCTGGATGGAGTGGAAGCCTGGAGATGTGAGAGGGGACAGGGGAGGGGCTGAACAAGGGAAGAGAACAGAGAGGAGTGGGGTCATTGAGTGTGTCAGCAGAGGGGACCCTGAGGCCCAGCAGGGGAAGTGCACACCTAATGGCAGGCAATGAGCCTGCCATGGCCATGGCCCCCGTGAAGAGGAGGCTCTGCTCAAGGAATCCATGTTTGCACCTCATGACCACCTCCCAGCCTCAGCTGGAGAAGCGTGGGCCCTTGACGCAAGGGCAGCCAATCCAGGGCCCGACTATGGCTCAGTGAGAAGCTGAAGTGGCCGGAGCAGATGCCATCTTGAGCTTAGAAATGAGGAGAGATGGGGGCAGTCAGTCGTAGCAACTGAAGCTCCATGGAGATAAGGAAAGAGGCCTGGAGAGGGGAGGCCTGTGTGAAGGGGAGGGGCAAGGGAGGGAAGCTGTGTGAATGCAGAGGCATTGAGGACTGGAAGCTAAGCTCCAAATCAGGTCTTAGGGCTCCAGGTATGAGCTCCCTCTTGACAAGCTCCCAGCTTAGTGGGAGACTTCAAGGAGGAGGATTTCACCTTCTCCTGGCAAGTTGAGGAGGGCTTCCTGGAGGTGGTGGCCCTTCAGCAGGGCCGTGAAGGATGAGTAGAAGTTTGCCAGGGAAGGAGGCAGATGAAGATGAAGGAGATGAAGGCACTGAGAAGCAAGAGGGCTTGCTGTGCTCAGTGAGAGAGGAGGTTAGGTTAAAGGTAGGGACTTGGAATTTACTGTTCTTTTGGATGACATGTGGATAAGGCTGGCCAGGGAGAGGGCAGACAAGGGTCAAAGTGCTGCTTTGGGGGGCCAGGTAAGGTATGAGCGAGTTCCTGTGGCCTTCTGGGTCTTCTTCTATTTCCTGGTTTTATAGGGGCAGGGATCCAATCATTGTTCCCTAATTAAAATAAACCCTTGTGAAATTATAAAGAGCAAAACGTCACCATGGCCAGCTGGGAAGTTCATAGTCTGCCTAAAGCAGAGGCCCTGAACATTGGCGACCCCCGAGAATCACCAGGGGGACCCTAAGGACATAGGATTCCTGGACCCCCTCCCTGGGGACCCTGACTTAACTGGTCCAGGGTGGGGCCCAGGCAGGGAAAGGCCCAGGTGCACCTACTAACTTGAACCTGATTCAGGTGTGACGTCCCGCCAGGCTGAGAACCACTGGCTCCAGAGGGATGCCGGCTGCCGCTTTGGAGGCACGGATTGTCCCGAAGCTTTTGGTTTTTCAAGAAGAGCCAGAAATCTGGAGTTTTCTGTGAAATCTCCTCATTTTTTAAAACGTTGGCTCAACTTGAATAAAAGGCAAAGCTGGGGTGTATTTCCTGCGGACTATTCCAGGCTTCTCCCCACACCAGCTCTGTGAGGTTTGTCTCAGCTCTGCAGGTGAGGAAACAGAGGCCCGGAGCGGCCGTGTAACTCGCCCCGGGACACAGAGCTCGAAAGTGCTAGTCTGGCTCCAGAAGCTATGCTTTTATCCGCACAACCTGTCTGCAGTCTGGATCTGGCCCAGGGCCCAGCCGTTTGCGGCCTCTGGTTGGTAGGTAAGAGGAGAGGAGCCCAGGACAGTCTTGGCCACCGTGAGAAAGGCAGCAGGAGCGGGCAGGGGTTGGGGAGACCCTCGCTGGACGCGTGAAGCGTGGAGCCCTTTGCCACCTGAAAGGGCGGCCGGCATCTCTGAAGCCTCACATGGCCAGGCCCGGGGAGGGGAGCCCGGCGGCTCAGCTTCCGACACAGCCTGGCAGGTCCAGGCTTGGGTCTTCATCAAGGGCTTTGCCGACCCTGGAGGCGCTGGCTGGGCCCAGATGCTGCTGATAAATGGGCTCACATGGTGGTGGGGCGGGGGTGGGGGGGGCTGCCAGTTTTGTTTGTTGCGGTGACTCAGGGCAGGCCATCACATCTCAGGGGCTCCAGGTGGGGCCCCGGAGCTGTCTCTCTTTGGGGCTGGTAGGACCCACCCAGCGAGCCCTGTTCGTGTCGTCACCTGATAAGGCGCCATTACCTTCCCGCAGGCTTGGAGGATGGGGCCAGTGGGCGGTCTGGATACGGCAAGAGAAAGGATTTAGTCAGCCAGTGGGGTTGATTAAGAGGGCAAGGTGGCCTTTTTCTGTGGGCCTGCTCCGTGGGCGGCACTGGGGTGTGTGTGTCTTTGCATCGGGTTTCTTCATTTTTCACAATTCCAAGGGGTCGGTGTTATCTCCATTTTACAGGTGAGGGAGTGGAGGCTCAGGGAGGTGATGACTTGGCCAAGGTTCCATGGCTTGTAATGGAGCTGGGACTGCGGTCAAGGTTGTTCCTGGCCGTTTACCGTCTCCAGGGATGTCCCGAGGCCCCTCATCCAGACCTGTCAGGATCCCACTCCCTCAGGACTCCGAGGTCTTCCTGCCCCCCCTTCCCCAGCAGGTCAGGCCTATGTGCACCTCCGTAGCGCACTTACGGGTCACAGGCAGCTTGGACAGACCGGTCCGAGAGAAGACAAGTCTACCCAGACGTGTGGGTGTTTCTACAGATCAATTGCAGAGAGATTCAGGGCTGGCCCTTGTTAACACACCAACGAATCCTATAACCGATCTGTGACCACTGGGTTAAGAATCACTTTAGTTGAGTTACAAATAAGAACACATCCATGTGGTGTTAACTAGCTGAAAAGTAGCGACTTTGTTTTCTAGCTTATTTTTAGCTTCCTAAAAGGGGTTTGCAAATCAACATTGTTGCCCTTTCATCTCTGCTAAGAGCGCCCGCCCCTTGGCATCTGGGTCTGTGCCTTTGCCCGGCTCCCTCTGCTTGTGTGTTGGGTCCGGTGGGGGCGGGCTGTGTCCCGATGAGGGTCCCACCAGGTGGAGGGTGTGCACCTGGGTGCTGGAGGATTTCCTAGAAGAACCGCTGCAGCCCAGGTAGCGTCCTGTTTCGTGAGGTGAGCTGTGTGGTAGGTGCCCGGAAACAGGGAAGGAGGAGGTGGCTGCCCGGTCTTTAGCGAGAGGCCAGCTTGGCACCTTTGGGCCCTTCCCAGTCGGGCCTTGCCTGGTCCAACCCCCCCACCCCACCTCCTCCCCTGTCCTGACCGCCTTTCCTCCGGACCTATACCACTCAGCAGTCTCGGCCTTTGCATGGCCATTTGCTCTCGTAGGATCCCTGTTCCTTGCTTGCAGGGATTGCCTGTGTGAAAGAGCCCAGCACTGGGTTAAACATGTAACCAGGGCTTAAAAGCACACTTCCCTCCCTCTGTATGTGGAAGCATGGGCCTCCTGGCTCTAGCAGAACCCTAGGATGACAGAAGAAGCACGGTACCAAGCCAGAGAAGCTTCTAGTCTGTGTACATGGAGGAAGCCATGTCTGAGGCCTATTGCAGAGGTGGTTGGTTGGGTTTTGACTGTCCAGCCCCCAAGAGCTGTGGGGCTCACCCCGTCCACACTTCATCTGCTGTTTGCATGAGGCACCCCCTTCCCAGGCATGGAACGTGTGACCCACAGAAGCCAGCCCAGTCACGGTGTTCTGTCAGCCACAGGGACTGGGTCATTTTGAGTCGGAGGTGGGGGTTGACACTGAGCTGAGGGTCGCTTGGGCTGCTGGGACAGACTCAAGCCTCCTCCTCCTGGTCTATACCTGCTTCTCCCAGCGGCTGCCTACTGTGACCTCCCCACAGCCTCCCCGTGGAAGGAAGCCCAGTTGGATTCTGTTGCTGGCAACCCAGAAGCTTGAGGGGAGACCTCCCTCAGATCTGCAGATCTAGCCCACCTCCCGGGATAGAGGAGCTGAATGCCTCTTCCTCAGCAGCTGGACAGGAGGGGAGGGTGGTGCTGAAGGCACCTGGAGGAAGGGGGTTGCCCCATCTTGGCCCAGATGGGACCCCGGGGTTGGCTAGTTCAGTACTGGAGTGAACTTCCAGTGAGGAAAAGCCTAAGCTAGGCAGCCTGGGCTTTGCTCAGAGGGGTCTCTCCTAGCCACAGACCATATCCTCTGTGCAGAGCTTAGGGGTAGGGGAGAGGTACTGGGCAGGAGAGGCTGCCCCTTCTAGGTTGACACGATGTCCAGAAACACCTTCCAGGTGCCCAAAAGTGAATCTGTGAGTGCTCTTACCAGAGCTGGTGAGATAGAGGAGAGAGGTGCGCACAGGCCTTGGTGCCCAGCCCTGCTCTTCCCAGGCGGCAGGGAGAAGGGGCAGTGGAAAGAATATTGCCTTGGAGCCAGATGGATCTAGGTTTGAGTCTCCCTCCACCCCTAATCTGCAGTGAGAGACATCTCACCTCTCTGAGCCTTGGTTTGCTTGTCTGTAAGATGGGAATAATCCTACAGCTTCCTGGGACGGGGGTGAATCACATGTGAAACGTTCCTATGAAGCCAGGCACAAGCAAGGGCTCCACCAACATTTGCTTTTCTTGTTGTGAAGAAGAGGAACCCCATTTCAGACCAAGCTGGGGACATTCCTTAAAGAGTTGGGCTTGGTTATAATCGCAGTATTGAGCTCATAGACCTTGGGCTGCTGGTTGTGGGCTTCAAGAGTTGGGCTTGGTTATAATCACAGTATTGAGCTCATAGACCTTGGGCTGCTGGTTGTGGGCTTCGTCCTTGGGTGTCAGTTTGCTCATCTGTAAAATGGGGATAATCGAGTTGACCTGAGGTTTAAATGGCATCATTCTCAGAAAGTGCTTAGCACCAGGCCTGGCATGTAGTAGGTGCCCAGTGGACACCAGCTCCCTCCTTACCACCTTCCCTCTTTGTCCTGAACACGGAAGAGCAGGTGATGTGGGGAGTAGAGAGTCGTCAGAGCCTGACTCAAAGAACTAGGCTCTGGCCCAGCCTTGGCATTCAGTTGCTGGGCTTGCTTTGTGTGAGATCCTGACCTCTGGGTCTTAGTCTACCTCTTATCTGTTAAACGACCTTGGACTTGGTGGTCCTACTTCTGTCTCTAGAATTCCATTCTCTGAAAACAGAAACGTTGCTACTTAAGTAATGGGCTGAAGGCAGCTAGCTGCTCCTTGTTTGGGTTGGGGCTGTCACCAAATAGCCTGCACTTTCGCTGTGCAAGACCCCGTGAGAGGTCCCTTTGGTTATGAAAGGGTAAGGTCCCCAGTCGCACCGCCATCGGGCCTAGTCTGGAAGGAGAAAGTCATCACACAGTGAAAGTGGCACTGTGGAAGGAGGAACGGGAGTTTGAAAACCGTTTCTTGGCCGCTGCATGGACACTTTGGGAGGCCCTGGACTGGGAACACACACAGTGGACATGGAACAGGGGCTTCCTCGGTAGAGAGGGGCTTGGAAGCATGAGGGCAGCCAGAGCCAGGGAGCAGGCTGGCAGGGAGGGCCCTGGAATGTTCTGGACAGTAAGTGCAACATTCATTTTGATGGTGCTGCTGGCTAGGTTTCGAACCCTCTCCTCTCCCTGAAACTTCGGTGAGGTCTACGGCCCACAGAGCCTCAAGTCTGTGGGACTCTGGGGATGAGGCAGTCCGGGCAGAGGCTGCGCTCAGGCGTAGAGGAGGGCTGGAAGACAGCAGCATGCGGTGGAGACATGCTTCCAGCCAAGAGCAGAACTAGGAGGTGGGAGCTGTAGCCTCCTAGGGAGTCAGAAATACCCAGAAGGGCACTGGGCTGCCCGTGGTCTGGGGCATGGGGTTTGGAACGATCATATTCTGGAAGTAAGGCCATGGTGACCTTGGACATGGAACCATTGGGGTTATGTTTGTATGATCGTAATGATCCAATGTTTGTACGATTTGGATTGGCAGAGAGGAATGAGCATCCCCTCTCAGGTGGAGGTGGCAGGTCGTGTGACCCCAGCCTGGAGTTGCCGAGCAAGAGTGAAAAGGGGAGATTTGTGGGTGGTGCTGCGTCCGAGGGCAGTGGGTTTGGGTTTGCAAAGGACCTGGAGGGTATGTAAGAACCTGACTTCTTCTTTATGTGATGGGGAGCCTTGGAGGACTTCAGAGCAGGAGAGAGACAAGGAGCAGCCTGGCTGGGGAAGGTGGCCCCAGCGGCATGTAGTGGATAGACGGGGATGGGCTAGAGGCCAGCAGGGAGGGGGAAGGAGTGCTTGGGGTCAAGGACAGCTCACTCTAGGGGTTTGTTGTAGCCACATCAGTGTAGGCGGGGAAGCAAGGTTGGATGCAGTGCAGCCCCTGGTGAAAGAGGGCACCTGGGTCACAGTCCTGGAGGCGGCCTGACGTCACCTGCTGCAGTCACCAGCCTCTGGCTTTTTGGTGACTCTGCCCCTCTGAGGACCCAACACAGACTTGGAATTTTTAAAGTTCTGTCATCTCAGAGGTGCCTCAGGGAAGAGGGCAGGCCAGGGCAAGGGATCTCTCACCCCCAGAACTTTTAGGCTGTTGCCAGATCTTCGTGGGCCACAGCTAGGGTCCGGCGACCACACCAGCTGTTCTCATTTTCCAGATGGAGAAACGGAGGCCTAGACAGTGAAGGGAACTTGCAGGCTTCAGTGGCCTGGGTCTGGTTCAAACTGAGTCACTCCGTGTGACTGTGGGTGAGTCTCTTCTCTCTGGGCCTCTGTCTTCTCATCTGTGAAATGGCATAACCAAGTCTGCCCTACACGTTCCATTTCCTCTCATCCTCTTACTTCCTTGCTTCCTTCCCCTCACCATTAACTCCATCCCTGCCCAGGCCTTTGGTCCTGTGTACGGGTCCCAGATGTCTTTAGGGCTCACAGATGTTCCCCCACCTGCTCTGCCTGACACGGGTTCCCCAACCCTTCTGGGACCCTGCTTCTCTTGGAGACACTTCTTTGTAAGCCTGTCACCTTCTGTCAGGCTGGGGTCTTCCTCGATTCTGCCCCCACCACCCCGCCTGCCACCTTGGAGACTTGGCTCACAGCCTTCCCTCCACCCCATGCTGTCATCATCTCTTCAGCCGCTGGCGGCCTTTGCCTCCCTGGGCCTTGCTGCTCAGGACTGCCCCCTCTGGAACCCTAACTCCGAGCCCTCCGCCCCTATGGGGACCACTTCCCACCCTCCTGGTCCCTGCCCAGAGACCCTCATTGCTCTGCTGAGCACTCCCTTTCCCTCTGCCAGGGCTCCCTCTCTCCCAGAGCCCCAATCCCCATCACCCACCTTCCTCTCCACTGCTTGCTCACTGGAGTGTTGCTGAAGGAGGTTACTGCCCAGTGGGCCACAGCTGCTCCTGATCCATGGTTTCCAGTCCCAGTGGGTCCTCAGCACTCCCTTCAAGCCCTGTTCTTATGGTGGGTGGTCCCCTCTCCCATTGCTACCCTCCTTGGCCCCCCCAGAGCTGCATCCACACCCCTCCCCCCCACATCCCCAGGGTCTTCCTCTTGGTGACTGTGCCCACTGCCTCCTTGTCAAGAACCAAGGCCTTGGTTGGGAATATCCTTGGTTTCCCACCCCAAACATCCAGCCCTGTCATGCCATCCTCTGTCCTCTGGTCCCCAGGTGGAGGCCACCTGTGTCATGTATGGTATGTGACCAGCTTCTCCCTCCCCTTTCTCTGCTGGACCCTTGTTATGTCCTGAACCTTCATTAACTCCCATTCTCTCCGCCCCCTCAACTCCCTTCTCCGGGCCCACCCTCACAGCCTATTATGCCTGGTCCTCACATCTCCCAGGGAAGGACTCCAAACCAGGGCATCTTATCTCTGGGTACCAAGCTGGTCCCAAGTCTGGTCAGCTAACCTGTCTTCATGTCTACACTTCATGCTTTAAGCCACTGCCACCTCCCCTCCTCTGTCCTCCTGCAGAACTCATGGCCAAATCCAGTGTTTAACCCTTTACACCTTAGCTAATACAGCTTACTACTTTTTTCCTTCTGGAGAGTTCTTTTCCCTTCTATGTTAGAGCCTGCCAGGGGCCTCCCCTACAGCCATTCTCCCCGGGTTCCTTATGGATGGAACCCAGACCTTCAGGAAAGCAGTGTGCTCTGCTGAAAGGCCACATTTCCCAACCTCCCTTGTGCCTGGGACTGGCCAGTGGGGTGTCACCTCTGGGGGAAGAGTGGGAAGGGCCTTCAAGAAAGCTCCTTAAAAGAGTCTGGGTGGTCTCAGCTAGGAGGTAAGTCTGCTTTTGCTTCTTCCTTCTTGCTGCCAGAGTGTGAACATGATGGCTAGATCTACCGCAGCCATTTTGTGACCATGAAGTGACCTCAAATGTGGAAATCAGGGCTAAGAGTAGCAGAGCTAGAGACAGAGAAGCCCGAGTCTCTGATGGTGATGGACTGCCTGCCCACATCGTCTTTTTTTTTTTTTTTAAGGATTTTATTTATTTATTTGACAGACAGAGATCACAAGCAGGCAGAGAGAGAGAGAGAGAGAGAGAGAGAGGGAAGAAGGCTCTCCACTGAGCAGAGAGCCCAATGCGGGCTTGATCCCAGGACCTGTGATCATGACCTGAGCCGAAGGCAGAGGCCCCAACCCACTGAGCCACCCAGGCGCCTCCCCCCCACCTTTTTTTTACAAAAGAGAAACTGGAAGCTATTATCTTGATTAAGCCACTGATAGCAGTTTTCTGTTGCTTACAGCAGAATCCCATCCTTGACTACGCAACCTCCTATCTCCTAGGAGATTTCCTCCTATCTCTCAGGCTGCACCTCCTCCGGCTCCATTGGTGGGTGTCTTCATGCTCTAAATGGAGGGACACCAGGCTTCTGTTCTTGGTCTCCCCTTTTTCTCCATATCCCATACTTCCTAAGTCATCTTGTTCTTGACATGGCTTTACATTGTATGCCATGTACTTCCCATCTGCCCTGCAGACTGTCCCAGACCTACAGCCACCCATCTTCAACCAGGATCACCCATGGAACCCTCAAGCTCAGTGGCCTTCAGGCTCTTCCTCATGCCGACTTCCCCTCCTCCGGCCCCAAGCGGGGGCACTTAAGTGGCCACATTGCAAACTCAGAGTCCTTCTCTTCCTCCTCACGCTCCTCCCCGCTCAGCTCCTCCTGGGCCATCATTCATCAAGATCGAGCAGTTTACTGCCTCACACCCATTAGGACGGCTCTTATCAAAACCCAGAAATAACAGGCGCTGGCAGGGACGTGGAGGAATTGGAACCCATGTGCGGGGCTGGGTGGGAGTGTGAAGAGGCGCAGCCAGCGTGGAAGAAATGGCAGCTCCTCAAGGAGTTAAACATAGACTTGGGATACAATCCAGTGGTCCCACTTCAGAACGCAAATCCCGAAGAACAGAAAGCGGGGTCTCGAAGGGGTAATGGTACGTCCATGTTCCTGGCGGGCTCTTCCTCATAGGCCAAGGGCAGACGCGGCCCAAGAGGCCACGACAGATGAATGGATAAACCAGGCATGGTCCAGCCACACCCCGGAATAGCCTTCAGCCTTCGCAGGAAGGAAATCCTCACACCTGCTCCAACGTGAATGGACCTGGAAGACGTGACACTCAATGAAATAAGCCAGCCACACGAAACAAGTGGCATTGTAGAATTCCACTGAAATTGAGGTCCCCAAAGTCCTCACATTCATAGAGAGAAAGTAGAATGGGAGGTGGGGACGAAGTCAGCATTTCATGGGGGCAGAGTTTCAGTTGGAAGAAGAAAACCGTGTGGACGTGGACAGCGGAAATGATTGCACAAGGAGAATGGGTTCACACAGGCTCTGCGCTTAAAAACGGCCTAAGTGTACATTTTATGTTCGTGTAGTGTGCCATAATAAAAAAAAAAAGCCTCGCCGTTTTGCTTCCTAAATGGTCTCAAGTCCATTCTGGGTCTTCGTGTTTGTCGGGGGACCATGGCAGAACCTTCCCTGTGGCCCCTCGCCTCCAGGTTTACTCTCAGTGTCCACAGCCAGCCCCTCTTTTTTTTTTTTTTAAGATTGTATTTATTTATTTGACAGAGCACAAGAAGGCAGAGAGAGGAGGAAGCAGGTTCCCTGCTGAGCAGAGAGCCTGATGCAGGGCTCCATCCCAGGACCCTGGGATCATGACCTGAGCCAAAGGCAGAGGCTTTAACCCACTGAACCACCCAGGCGCCCCACACAGCCAGCCCCTCTTAATCACACTGTTTTTCTAAACCTCCAATCTGCTCACGCCAGTCCCTTCCATAGAAGCCTCCATGGCTCCGCATGGCCTGTGGTACTAATTCTAAGCCCCTTCGCCTGGCTGTCAAGGCTCTCCTGATCCGCCCTCTGTCCTTCCAGCAACAGCTCCTTCTTTTTGGTCCGGTACTTCCTTGAATGCCTGGGCCACGTCACACCTCTATGACCCACAGGTTCTGTTCCACCTGCCTGTGTGCTCATAGTGACCCCCCTTGCCTTCTCTCCTTTGCGTGGACCATTCACGCTTCCAGACGCTGCTCACAAGCCATCTCTTTGGTGACGCTGTCACAGCACTGTCCCTTCTGGCCTCCATACGGCCCCTTGGCCACCCCCATCAGTTACCATGCACATCGTGCTGTGCTGTGACTATTTGCTGGCAAGTTTGTCTCCTGGCAGTCCTTCAGTTTCTCTCTTCTTCCAGGAAGTCTTCCCTGACTCCTCCAGACCCCAGTGACATCTGTCTTCTTGGAGCTCACAATCACTAGAAACTCCCTGGAAGTGCCCCTTCCGCATTTGATTGGAGGATGTCCTCTTTGGTTCTCTCATGAGGATTGGTTTGGACACTTCCAGGAGCCGGTGACAAAGCTCTTCAGCTGCAGGGACCGTGGCCTCAGTTCTCTGGGTCCCCAGCGTCCAGTATGGTGCTGGCTGCCTGGAAGAGAGGCAGGAGTGGACAATTAGTGAACAGCTCTGTGCTGGGACATGTCATATCAGTGCCTCCTCCAAATGACTCATAAGTGAACCGTATCCTTTACACCGTACAGAGGAGGAGACCACACCTGCAGAGGTCCAGCCATGTGGGGGAGCAAGGACTTGAACCCAGACCAGTCAGACTCCCAAGCTCATGCTCTGCCTGTGCCCAAAGCCTTGGCCCCAGGACGACTTGCAGGGTTGCCCTGGCCTGAATGAGCTTGCGCTCAGAGCGTGTCACCTGCACATGTGGCAGTGTTTGATTTTTCCAGCAAACTTTCAGCGGTCTTCCTGGTCATTGCTGTGACACTGTCTCCAGGACATGGCTTCTTCTGCAGGGATGAGTTATGTTTTTCAGGATTTTTTTTTCCTTTTGCTAAAATTGGGCAGTTCCTGTCACTTCTCAGGCTCTAATTTTTCTCATCTAAAAAAATGGAAGTTTAAATAGCTATTTGTCTCTCAACTCTTAGGGGGACAGATCCTTCGCAAGGCTGGCTGTGACCTTGGTAATGAAAAAGTCCCATGACCTTTTGAGAAGTTTTACATCCTCTCCAGAAGCCTCCGACACAGAGTTGAGGGAAGGATTGCTAGTCCCAGTGTACGGATAAGAAAGACGGGAGCCATGGACATCTGGCCATGGACAGATTTGCTCTCTTCCCACAGCTAGTGAGTAGGAGCTGGGACCTATGCTGAGGTGTCTGAACTAAGCCCACCAGCCTTTCTTCCTCTGCCCTACTAGTAGATGGAAACCAGCAGATAAAGAGGCTAAAGAATTGGAATTTAGGGCTAAGGAAAGATCATCACATTACTGGCTTAGAGGACCAGAGAGGGAAAGTCATTTGCTCAAACTCCAAAGTCACAGAGCAGGTTGATGGCAGAGCTGAGTCTAGAACTTAGCTATGATGACATAACAGGGCAATGACAAAAAAAAAAGGAAGGAAGGGGAGAAAGAAAGAAGGAGAAAGGAAGGAAGGGAGAGAGGGAGGGAAAGAAGAAAAAGAGAAAGGAAGAAAGAGTGAGTCTAGAACTTAGCTATGATGAGAGAGACCCCAACTTACACTATTGAGTCCACTAGGTAATAGGTGTTCACTATGTAGTGAGACAGGGGGTTGTCCCAGCACCCCAAAGGGGTAATTCCCTGCTCACTACACAGAGAACACCTATTACCTAGTGGTGTCATTTGCAATAATGTCATTTGTAGTTTCTTTTACCGCGGAGAGGGTTTTCAGGTGTGGAAATTGAAGCTCAGTGAGGGGGCCCTGCTTGTCTAGAGCGCAGGCTTGGTTAGTGGGAAGCCAGTGTTCGCACCCAGGCCGACACCAACCCCCGCGCTTGCGCCTGCGTGCGTGAGTCTGAAATGTAGTGTATTGACCGGGGGCTTTGGAGCCCCAGAGAGCAGGGTCCGGGCGGGCGGCCAGGCTGATTGCTGGGGGCCAGCTGTCAGCCCCTCGGCCCGTGAGTAGCCAGGTATGCAAAGACTCCATCAGAAGGGGTGTGGGGCATGGGGTGGGGGGAGCGCGTGGGCTGGGGGGTGGTCAGGACGTGTATGCTTGCCCCCCAGACCTCGGTGTCCCCATCCACAAAATATAGATGTTAACTGATCCCTAAGGGCTTCCCAGCCCCACATCCCCACATTCCTGGCTCCCCCCCGCCCAGGGGTTCTGGGTTGACTTTTGGTGCTGGTGGCGGGGGGGGGGGGGGGCAGCTGGCCCCTCCCCCTCTCCCAAGGTGTGAGCCACCCAGGGAACATGGGGTTGGCTGTCATGGCAACCCTGTGTTGCGAAATGACGTAATTGAAGTTCCAAACGCGTGAAATCAAATACAACATCCGCAAACACAGCCTGGGGGTCGGCATGGCAACCGTGGGGCACCGGGATGGGCAGGCGCTCCCTGCCCCACAGCAGCTGGCCTGGCTTGGCCACCTGGCCTGGCACAGAGGACACACTGTCCCCTCTCCACACAGGCCTCTCTCTCCTGGGACTTCTGCCAGACCCTCTGCTGCCGCCCCTTCCTCTTCTCCCTTCTTCCTCTTCTTGCTTCTCTGGGAGGCAGTGTGGACAGGTGGTTAGGGGGTCGACTAGCATCAGACAGATCTGGGTTCATGTCCTGACACATGGCAGCTGTGAGGTCTTGGGCAATCGTTGTTACCTCTTGAATGCACTCGCCTTAGATGTGAGCGATTACCCTATACTTTCTCTTGCTTGTTTCCCTTAGCTCTTCCTGTCCCTGCCTTCCATTCCGCCCTCCGGGGCACCTGCAGGCACCAGGAGTGACAGTGGCCTGGGGCCTGGACAACTTGCCAGCTTATCAGTCAGGGCCTGCATGGCTTTGCCTGTGATCTCATTCTTAGTTCTTCCCCTCTCTGGACCTTGGTTCTCTCTACCACAAAATAAGGGCACGTCCATCGGTCTCTTTCAAATTGTGGCCCATGGGCCATCTATTTGGGCCTCACCTGGGTGCAAGTTCGAAGAGCACATCCCTGAACTCTTCCCCTTATCTCTCGGACTAAGTAGGTCTGGGGTGGGGTCCAGGAATCTGAGTTTTAACAGGCTCTCCGGGTAAATGTGAAGGACACTCCGGTGTGAGAATCCCTGGCGGGGCAGGGAGGATGGGGTATGTGGATTGTGCCTGGGGCTCTGAGCCTGGCTGGGATCGGCTGCCTTCTGGGGTCTCTCCTCTCCTGCAGCACTGCTGACCCCAGGCCCACACAGCCTTCCTCTGGTTTCTGTCTCAGGCTATCTTGTTCATTCAATCAACAGATGTGTCTCGTACCGGGCTCGGGGCCAGGTACCTTTCCTAGGGCTGTGAGGGACGGGCGCCGATGCATGTTTGGGGTGGGCCTGAGAGCATGGGTGCTGGCCAGCTGTCTGTGACTCAGTTTCTTCATGTGCAAATGGGGGAGTTGGAGTGGGGCTCATGTGAGAGGATGACAGTGGTACCTTCTCTGGTGACCTGTGCCGCAACAGTGTGTTAGATGTGTGGTTCATTCAGTGTGACCCGTACCTTCTAGGTGGAACTACTTCCTTCCATTTTACAGTTGGGGAAACTGAGGCTCAGAGAGTTGACTCTCTTGAGGTCACTCAGCAAGCAACCGGTTTGGTATTTAGACCCTCCCTTGTCTCCACGCTGCCCCCCGGCTGCTGTTCCTCTCTCCTGCTCCCCACTGCCTCCTTCAGCCCTCCTTCCCCTCCTTCCTTTTCCCTCTGCCTGGTCTATTTTCCATCAGAAGGTCTAGAGAGAGTTCCCATACTCACTGTCTGCCAGCCACTCTTTACCTGCCTGCAGCCCAAACCAGTGGTCTTGACCTCCCAGCAGAACTGAGGCTGGAGGTTACTCCCTCCTCCCGGCAGCTCCGCTCTCCTAGGCTTCACTTTCCTGCACCCCTCCTGGTTTCCTTGATCCAACTGAAAGGATTTTCAAAAACCCAAACATTTGTTGAGCAACAGCCATGTGTCTTCCCTGTGCGGAGTGGGAGATCCTGGGGAACAGAGCCTCGAGAACCTTGTCTTCCTGGGTAGGGAGCATGGTGGTGAGCACAGTCCTGCAGCTCTCTTCCTGCTCTCAGCTGGTGGGTGCTGGCCTTCTCCCACCTCATTCCTGCGGACAGCTCCTCTCTGCAGCCTCTCTTGACAGTCCTGTCTGCTCCCATGGCTGTGATTCCAACTGTAACCCGAGGAGTCCTCAGCCCCTAGGCCAGAACATTCTGTAGTGAGCTCCAGCTAGAATGTCCATGGATCACCTGGATTCCATCACCTGCCCCTAATTGTTTTCTGGACTCCAGATGTCCCCTCCTGTCCCCCCAGAGTTCCTTCATGAAGTCACATTAGTCTGACTGTGACCTCTCAGTGCCGCTGTGGAACCCTCATATGTTCACCTGCCCAACTCCTACTCATCCTGTGAGACCCAGCCCAGGATCACCTCCCCCAGGAAGTTCTCCAGGATGGAGCAAGTGCTCTGTGTGCCCCTAGAACAGAAGCTCCCCTCCAGCATGGTGGGATCCTTGAGCCCAGGGCTGGGCACAGAGTCCGTTCTTTGTACCTGCCCAGTGAGGTATTTTTCACAGTAAATAGGTGAGTGTTCACGAAGTGCCTATGCGTGCCAAGTGCCTGGCCTGTGTTCTCACGTGGTATCTGGCTTCCGTTGTCTTGGCGGAGGAGCCAGGAAGGATGTGGGCGATCACACATGTAGCACCTCGACCTCTTCTCTGACCGCTGGGCGTCCAGCGGGTGCTTGCTGATTGCGAGGTTTGCCCTGTGTAGAGGATGTGCCAGTTGGACCCTAGGGTGCCGGGCTGAGCTCGGGCAGACTCCTTGGAGCCCCGTGAGGGTACGGAGCTGAGTAATTGGAGAGAGGAATCAGAGCAAGCACTTGCCCAGACCACAGCTTCCTCCATTGCCAGGGGCAGCTGGACCAAAGCCCCAGCTTCCCCGGGGGCTCAAGGGCCTGGGCTCTCCTCCCAAAGCCCCCCCCCCCCGCCCCGACTGAGCACTTCTCAGATGGGGTCTGTGGCAGTGCGGGGGCCCCCATACTCAGGACAGGCCTGGGCTGAGTGTCTTTACCCATGTGACCTCAGAGATGGCGACCGCCACCTGGGCCTCTCTTCTAGTGGCGAAGTGGGGGTCCTTGCTCTTTCTGGCGGACTCGGCAGGGCAAGCTCTTACTGAGCTCTCACTGTGTGCCCGGCCCTGCCCTGACACTTCACCGTGCAAGCTCGGTGTCCTTACAGCTGCCTTTGAGGTTGGTACCATTTCAAGCCCCATTTTACAGATGAGGAAACTGAGGCCCAGAGAGTAGCTCAGCCTGGCTCTTACATTTGGTGTGTGATACAGTCAGCATTCAGACCCAGACCATCTGGCTCTGGAGCCCAGGCTCCTGGCCTCAGGGTTAGCCATTACCACGAGATAAAATCCAGCTTCCTTGCTGGGACCCCTGGGGCGCTGTGTGATCTGAGCCCTGTCTGTACTGGGCCTCCAGTCTGCCCCCTGCACCTTCCCTAGAAGCCTTGCCGTCAGATGTCGTTTGTTGGATGAATTAATTAACAGTACAGATAATTGGAGAAATTAATTCCCAGAATCATTTAGGATTTATACCACACCTACTTCTGAGTTTTGGGGATTGGTCACAAAACAGAACATGATGCCAGTAAACAAAGGTGGACGCAGTGAGGTCAGCAGAGTCCTGGTGTGTTTTAGGCTATTCTGCATGGGAGTCTCGACCATCAGAGGCTGACCTACGGGGGACACTGACGGGGAAGTCAGAGGGGCTGTACAGCTTCCGCTCATGGGTCTCAGCTTCCTCATGTTAAAATGGGGATGAAATGAGGTGGAACATTATAGAACTGTCAAGGGGGCTAGCCAACTATGCTAAGGGCTTAGAGCAGTGCCTGGCACAGCTGACCCCATATAAGAGAAAATAGTTGCTGTTGTTAATTATTATTACTAAAAGGCAAACCCATGTGTGTGGTTAGAGCTAGAACTTCATTTCTGGGACTTAACTGAAGGAAGAATGTCAAAAGGGGACATGGGGACTAATTTAGTTTGATGGAAGTTTTGAAAGCTGGCAATGTTTACTGTAGGGCTCTGCTGCTGTCTGGAGTGCTGAGTCATGGACAGCAGGGGCGAGTGGGCTTGGTCGGGGGTTGGATCATCAGGGAGACGGGAAGAGCCTGGCCTGGCCAAGCTGTGTACTTGGGAGTCAGGTTCTTTTTTTTTTTAAGATTTTACTTATTTATTTGACATAGAGAGACAGCGAGAGAAGGAACACAAGCAGGGGAAGTGGGAGAGGGAGAAGCAAGCAGGCTTCCCGCTGGCAAGGAGCCTGATGCAGGGCTTGATCCCAGGACCCCAGGGATCATGACCTGAGCCAAAGGAAGATGCTTAACAACTGAGGCGGCCCAGGTGCCCCTGGGATTCGGGTTCTTACCCTGCTCCTGCCACTGGCCTTGGGAAAGTCATTTCCCTGCCCAAAGCTCCATTTCTTTGTCTCTAAGACAGAGATCACAATTCTGTCCTGGCTGGATGCATGTGAAGATGAAACAGGAACAGAGATACAGGATTGAGTGAGAGGTCTGGACCATACAAAGCCTGGAATAAATGGTGGCTGGTGTCTTTATAATTCATGCCAGGGGCTCTCATTAGCGAGGCCAACATGCTGGGTCTGTGTCACCAAGAAGTAGCCAATCAGAGCATCCCATCCCTTGGCCCACAGAGATTGGTTCAGGAATAGACATGTGACTCAAGCTTGGCCAATGAAACCAAGTCCTGGGACTTTTCTCAGAAGCACTGGGGGTGAGAGGCCCTCTGTCTGCTGGGCTCAAGGATAGGAGGTGCAGCCGGCCTGGAGCTGCTGTGGCTCTCCTGTTTCCACAAAGAGAGAGACTGCCCACCTGAGAAGTAGGCTGTCCAGAGGGGGGAGAGGATACTGAAGCTGATGGAATGGCTTGATGTTGCCTAGCCAGCCTTGCCTGAAGCCAAAGCCTGTGTGCAAGTCAATCATCTTGGCTTATTAATGCCCATTTCTGTCCCTTGTAATCAGAATGCTCCTGAGTAATGGCCATCACAAGCCGGGTAGATCCTGTTCTGAAAGGCCTGGTTTTGGGGGACTGGACCAGGCACAGAAAGTAAGCCAAAATACATGCTTCCTAAAATGCAGTTTGGTACAGCAAGAAACTTCACGAGGGTGATATGGTAGAGGAGATGGTTATAGCTGTGGCCATAGCCACACAATTCATTTGTCCATTCATGTGGCCATTCTGAAGTCCTTACTGAGCACCTACTATGTGCCAGCCAGTGGGCGAGACCCAAGCCCTGTGTTTATGGAGCTTAGTGGAAAGATGCATGAACATCAAGCAATGACAAGACAAGATTGCAATGGCAATCAAGCCTGGTGACATGGTGGGGGGGTGGTAGGCAGGTAGCTCTGGGTGGGTGTAGTGGGAGTTGAGAAAGGCTTTTCTGATAAGATGATATTTAAGCTGAGTCTGAAGGAGAGGAAGAGTTGTCTGGGGGTGCAGGGAGAAGAGGGCATATCAAGCAGATGGGCAGAAGTATTGGGAGGACTGGAAGAAAGGAAATAACTCTCTCCATCTGCCGTGGGGAGAGTGGGCAGGTGGGAGGCAGGCAGAGTAGGGCCCTGCAGAGCTGGGAAGTTCAGGAAACAGGGAGGGAGAGGAGAGAGAGGAGCAGAGGGGCCAGGAAGGGGGACAGGGTCAGGGCACTGCTGAAGGTCATAAGAGTATCTGTGAGGTGGCCTTCAGCTAAAGAAAGTTGTCCAAGAACCTTGATAAGGAGCCTGCAGCCTGAGGTTGGAATGTTCTAGAAAGAGAGGCAGTCTAGGGAGAAGGCTCTGGCTTAGAAGTGGGGAGGCACCCGGGGAGGAAGACCAGATGAGAGTGAACATTCACTCTTGAACACCCAGCACCCAGGTCGAGGACACCCCCCTCGTCCCCAGGAGTCCCCTGTACCCCATTCCTTTTTTCTAGCCATCCCTCCAAGGGAATCTCCATCCTGACTTCCATCACCATAGATTAGTTTTGCCTATTTTTGTACTTTATGTAAATGCATCACAAGGCCCGCATTCTTGCTTCTGGCTTCTTTCTCTCAAGCTCATGTCCATGCGAGTCATCTGGGTTATGTGCTTGGTGGAGAGTTCACTCCCCTGGCTGGGTGGTTGTCACTATACCGCGGGTTACCCATCTGTCCCACTGTTGCTGGGCCTGGGGGTGCTTTCTAGTTTGGGGTTGTTAATGCTGCTGGGAGCTTTCTCATATACACCCTTTGGGACCCAGGGCCCTCATTTCTGTTGGGTTTATACCTACAGATGGGATCCGTGGGTCACGGAAGCGGTACGTAGTAGCCTTTAGTACATTTCGCCAGATAGCTTAACAGAGCGGGTAAACACTCACTCCCACTCCGCCAGCCGACAGTGAAGGCAGGTGCCCGTTGCTCCATATCCTTGCTCACACTTTATTGTTAGTCTTTTCATTCCAGCTATTCTTACAGGCCTGAAACAATATCCTATTGTGGTTTTAACATGGCCTCTGTGGTAAAGGATTTGCCCGTCTCTCCTGCCCATGTTTATATTGGGCTGTTGTCCTTCCTTACTCATTTGCAGGATTCTTTTTTTTTTTTTAAGAATTTATTTTTTTTTTAAAGATTTCATTCATTTATTTGACACAGAGATCACAAGTAGGCAGAGAGGCAGGCACAGAGAGAGGGGGAAGCAGGCTCCCCGCCGTGCAGAGAGCCTGATGCGGGACTCGATCCCAGGACCCTGAGATCATGACCTGAGCCGAAGGCAGAGGCTTAACCCTCTGAGCCACCCAGGCGCCCCTGCAGGATTCTTTATATGCTCAGAATACAAGGTCCTCGTCTGCTCTGTGTGTTCTGTATTTTCCCCTCCTCTTTGGCTTGTCTTGCCGCTCTCTTAGTGGTAGCTTTTGGCGAACTGAAGTTCTTTCTTAATCTTAATAGTGCCCAGCTTTATCCATTATTTTCCCTTATGGTTAGTGCTTTCTGGGTCCTGTTTAAGAAATTTTTGCCTGCCTGAAAGTCAAGAAGATACTCTTATGTTTAGAAGCATTGTTTTATCTTCTACATTTAGATCTAGAGTTGAACTGCAATCATTTTTTGCACGTTGAGTCAGTGGGGGGGGAGGTCGGTGGTTTTTTTTCCCTCATATGTATACTCACTTGATCCATTTATTGAAAAGACTTTCCTTTCCTCACTGCACTGCACTTCACCTCTGTTGTGCATGAAGTGCCTCATGTGTGGTCCGTTTCTGGACTCTCTCTTCTATTGATCTGTCTGTCCTGGCACCAGTACTGCCCTGTCTTAGTTCCTAAAGCTTTACAACGGTCTTTTTTTTTTTAAATTTTATTTATTTATTTGAGAGACAGAGAACACTAGCAGGGGGAGAGGCAAGCAGAAGGAGAGGGAGAAGCGGGTTCCCCACTGAGCAAGGAGCCTGAGGTGGGACTTGATCCTAAGATCCTGGGATCATGACCTGAGCCAAAAGCAGCCGCTTAACCGACTGAGCCACCCAGGCGCCCCCACAACAGTCTTGGTGGTAGCTGTGTCTTAGTCCAAGTCCTGTAGACAGGGTGGCTTATCAACAGTGGACAGTTATTTGTCATGGTTCTGGGGGCTGGGAATCCAAGATCAAGGTGCTTCCTGCGTCATAGACAGCCATGTTCTCACCGTGACCTCACTTGCAAGAAGGGACGGGGGAGCTCTCTGGGGTCTGTTTTATAAGGGTGCTAACCCTAATCATGAGGACTCTGTGCTCATTATCTAAGTAGCTCACAAAGGTCCCACCTCCTAATACTTCCATCATATGAGGATTAAGATTTCAACATGAATTTTGGGGGACACAATCATTCAGGCTATAGAAAGTAGTGTAAGTCCTCTAGCTTGGTCTTCTTCACATTTGACTTGGTAATTCTTGGTTCTTGGCATTTCCAAACAAATTTTAGAATCAGTTTGTCACTTTTCACATGTTTATATATATTTGAATATATGCATGTATACAAAAAAAGTAACCTGCTGGGATATTTATTATGATTTCATTGGATTTCCATGTCAATTTGAGGAGAATTGACAGCTTTATGATATTGAATCTTCTGATCCATCATATTTTCTTTAATATTTTAAATTTTTATAAAATTTATTTATTTAAAAAAATTTATTTATTTATTTGAGACAGAGAGACATCACAAGTAGGCAGAGAGGCAGGCAGAGAGAGAGGGGAAAGCAGGCTCCCTGCTGAGCAGAGAGCCCAATGTGGGGCTAGATCCCAGGGCCCTGAGATCATGACCTGAGCCGGAGGCAGATGCTTAACCCACTCAGCCACCCAGGCGCCCCCCCTTTAAAAAATTATTTATTTATTTATTTATTTGAGACAGACAGAGAGAGATCACAAGTAGGCAGAGGGGCAGGCAGAGAGAGAGGGGGAATATATTTTGTTTTAAAAATCAAGTTAATTTAATATTTTCCTTCATAGAAGTGATAAGGCAGAAACATTGTAAATGCAGACATGTAGATAGAAGCCGCTTTCTTTATATTTACTTATTGCCTGTATCTATCGGTTCTAACATCATGGTATGTCTCCTTCTGGCCTTTTCCACACATTTTTTTTCTTTTAATTTTAATTTTTAAAAAAAATTTTATTTTTATATAAACATATAATGTAACCTCACCACCCTCTCCCAACACCCCTCCCCCCACCCCTCTCAATTTGTTTTATGACATTAAGAGTCTCTTTTGGTTTGTCTCCCTCCCGATCCCATCTTGTTTCCTTTATTCTTTTTATTTAACATGGTGGGGATTATTCTTAGTAGACCATTATGTATCCCACTTTATACTTAACTATACTTTAAGCTTAAGTTTTCGTGTTACTTCAAAATCTTGATAGACATAAATTTCAGTTACTATTAAGTCAATTATGAGTCAATATTCTGTAACCTATCAAATCTGTAATCGAGAAATGAAATTATTGGATCAAAGCTCTGAACAATTTAAGGCTCTTGATCCTTATTCTGGAGCCAATGGTGGCAGAGCCAGGACTATCTGCCACAGCCGTGACCCTGACCAGTCCCCCCTTTCAAAGGCCCAGTCCACTGCCCTTTGGGCCTCCAGGCAGTAGAGGACACATGGCCTCCTTTCCAGGGTGAAACACTTTCTTACAGCCTAAGGAGTCTTTCATCACCTCCTCTAATTGTTTGCTGTTTCTTCTCCAATCCAGATTTCTTCCCCAAATCTTAAGGCCTGTCTTAGTTCAGGCTGCTATAATAAAAATACCATAGACAGGGGTGCCTTAAGCAACAGAAGTGTTTTCCTCATGGTTCTGGAGGCTGGGTAGTCCGAGCTTAGGGCGCCAGTAGGGTCTGGTAGGGCGCCTGACCAGTAGGGTCAGGTTCTGGTGAGGACCCACCTCCTGATTTGCCAACTGCTATCTTCTTGCTGTGTCCTTGCATGGAGGAGAGATCCTGTCTTTGTATCTCTTCTAGTAAGGACCATAATCCCATTCGTGAAGGTTTCACTCTCATGACCCAATGATCTCCCAAGGGCCCCATCTCCCAAATACCTTCACACTGGGGTGAGGCCTTTAACATGTGTATTCTGGGGGACACATTCAGTCCCTAGCAGGGCCTGAGGCCAGCAGCTCAGTGGGGTTTTGCCAGTTGTTCTAGACATTTCCCACTTGTCTGAGATTAGCTTCACAGTGAGCATTCAGGACGACTGCCCTCTGCTCCACTCCCGATTCCCATCCAAGGGTGGTCTTGGTGGTTCCCATGGCAGATGTCTCCTCTTCCTGACCTGGGGCTCCTTCGGTGATGGTTGGACCTGATGCCATTGGAGGCCCTCTTCCATGATGGGCTTCCATGGTGGCAGTCCAAACTTATACCCATACCCTGTCTTTCTAGTCTATTCGGCACCATGGCAGCTGGAGAAGAGCTCATACCTCGACCCTAAGCTATCATTGTATTCTGCATATCAACTTACCTCTTGATACTGAACCAACCTGACGGGGACAGACTTCCTCAAACTGGGCTTCCTGCACGTCAAAGGTGATGAATGGTGGGCCAGAAGAGCCCAGTGATGGCTGCACACACAGCCGGCTCAGCATGTTGGCGTCAGGTCCCTGCTCTGATCTACCAGGAGAGCTGTGGTATAGGGATGTGGGTGGGAGGTAGCTGAACAGGGCCTTAGACCTTTGTCTGTGTGTTATCCCAAGTACTGGTAGGTTCTGGGCACCACAACCTGAAGGGTTTCTGGCCACCTGTCCACTAATCAAAGCTTGGCCTTGCCCCTTGCCATCTATGCGAATTTGAATGATGCATACAACTTTCTTAAGCTATAATGTCCTCTTCTGTAAAAAAGGGTAAATGGGGCGCCTGGGTGGCTCAGTGGGTTAAAGCCTCTGCCTTCGGCTCAGGTCATGATCCCAGGGTCGTGGGATCGAGCCCCACATCAGGCTCTCTGCTCGGCAAGGAGCCTGCTTCTCCCTCTCTCTCTGCCTGCCTCTCTGCCTACTTGTGATCTCTGTCTGTCAAATAAATAAATAAAAATCTTTAAAAAAAAAGGGTAAATAAAATATTAATCCTTCAGTTGAGGGTGATAATAATCTCTGTAAAAAGGAGTAATGATAACCTGTCCATATATGGCTTTTCTTTTAAATTAATAGGCTATTTCTCAAGAGTTTTCGATTTACAGAGGAACTGGACAGTAGTGCAGAGTCCCCCCCATACCTCCACCCCTGACGAGTTCCTGTTTTTTTTTTTTTAAGAGATTATTTATTTATTTATTTGACAGACAGAGATCACAGAGAAGCAGGCAGAGAGAGGAGGAAGCAGGTTCCCTGCCGAGCAGAGAGCCCGATGCGGGGCTCGATCCCAGGACCCTGAGATCATGACCTGAGCCGAAGGCAGAGGCTTAACCCACTGAGCCACCCAGGCACCCCACGAGTTCCTGTTTTATGAACATTTTGCTTTAGTGAGGTACACTTGTTATAATTGATGTATTATTTTTATAGTTTGTATTAGGGCTCACTCTTTGTGTTGACAGTTCTATAGGTTTTGATAAATGCATAATATCATGTGTCAACCATTATAATGTCACCCAGAATAGTTTCACTGCACTAAAACTCCCGTGCTCCGCTTACTCATCCCCTTCTCTGCCTCCCCCTCCACAAGAGCCCCTGGCAGCCACTGATCTTTTTACTGTCTCCTTAACGGTGGCTTCTTCCAGAATGTCACAGAACTGCAACCTCACAGTAGATAGCTTTCCCAGACTGGCTTCTTTCACTTAGCCATGTGCATTTGTATCCTCTGTGTCTCCCTGTGGTTTAATGCTCATTTTTAATTTAAAGATTTTATTTATTTATTTGCGAGAGTGAGTGAGAGAGAGCATGAACAGTGGGGAGAGGCAGAGGGAGAAGCAGACTCCCTGCTGAGCAAGGAGCCCAGTTCTGGGTTCGATCCCAGGACCTGGAGACTGTGACCTGAGCCGAAGGCAGACGCTTAATTGAGCCACGCAGGTGCCCCAATGCTCATTTCTGTTCACTGAACAACACTCCATTAAATGGCCATACCACAGCTTGTTTATCGGTTCCTCTTCGGAATCTTCTTGGTTGCTTCCAGTTTTTGGCAATTATGAGCAAAGCTGCTGTATAAATGTCTGTTTTCAGATTTTTGTGTTGAAAAAAGTTTTCAACTCATTTGGGTAAAAATACCTAGGAGCCCAATTGCTGGCTTGTATGATAAACTCTATTTAGCCTTATTAGGAATTGCTAGAATGTCTTTCAAAATAGCTGTGCAATTTTATATTGCCACCAGCAGTGAAGGTAGCTCCACACCCTTACCAGAATTTGATGTTGGCAGTGTTTTGAGTCTTAGCCATTTTAATAGTTGTGTGGTGGCATGGCGTTGTTTTGCTTGGCAAATCTTTAATCACTTACAGGGTTGAGCATCTTTCTGTATAAATGTTTGCCATCTGGATATCTTCTTTTCTGTGAGGTATCTGTTCGGATTTTCTGTTCAGCTTTTAAATTGGATTTTTTGTTTCTTTTATTACTGAGATTTAGGAGTTCTTTGTACATTTTGGGTACAAGTCCTTTATCAGATATTTACAAATATTTTCTCCTAATCCATGGCTTGTCTTTTTATTCTCTCAACAGTGTCTTTCACAGAGCAGAAGTTTTTAATCTTAATAAAGTCCAGATTATCAGGTTTTTTATTCAGGGATCATGCTTTTGCTGTTGTATCTGAGAACTCATGGGCAAAACCAAGGTCACCCAGATTTTCTCCTATGTTGTCTTCCAGAAACATCTTAGATCTATGTCTAGATTCTTTTCATTTATTTGTTTATTTATTTTGCATGTGGGTGTTCAGTTTCTCCAGCAACATTTGTTGACAGCACTATTTTCCTCTCCATTTAATTGGCATTGCTACTTTGCTGAAGATCAGTTAATTATATTTGTGTGGGTCCAAGTTTTGGCTCTCTGTTCTGTTGTAGTGGTCTGTTTGCTTATTGTTTTGCCAATGTCACTGTCTTGAAAACTGTGCCTTTACAGTAAGTCTTCAAGTCAGGTAGTGTCAGTCTTCTTTGTTCTTCTTATTCAGTATTGTGTTGGCTATTCTGGATCTTTTGCCTTTCTATATAAATTTTAGAATCAGTTTGTTGATATCCACATGGAACTTTTTTGAATTTTAGTTGGACTTGCATTGAATCAATAGGTGATCTTGGAAAAAACCTGACATCTTAACAACAGTGAGTATTCTTATTCATGAACATGGACCATCTCTCCAAGATTTTATTTAGATCTTCTATGACTTCTTTCATCAGACTTTTGCAGTTTTCCTTGTACAGATCTTATATATTTTTTGTTAGACTTATTCCCAAGTATTACTTTTTTTGGTGCTAATGTAAATGGTATTGTATTTCTAATTTCAAATACCAATTGTTTATTGTTGGTGTATAGGAGAGCAACTGACTTTTGTATATTGAGTTTGAGTCCTAAAACCTTATATAACCCGTTGACATAAGAGTTTCAGGAATTTGTTGTTATTGTCATTGATTCTTTGAGATTTTCAATGTAGACTATCATGTTATCTGCAAACAAAGATAGTTTTATTTCTTATTTCCCAATCTGCATACCTTTTATTTCCTTTTCCTATCTTATTGCATTGGCTAGAGCTTCCAGTATGATGTTGAAAAGGAGATGTGAGAGGGAGCATCCTTGTTCCCCATCTTAGGGGGAAAACATATAGTTTCTCACCATTAAGTATGGTGTTACCTGTGGGTATATGGTAGTTCTTCATCAAGTTGAGGGAGTTTCCTTCAATTCCTAGTTTGCTGAGAGGGTTTGTTTGTTTGTTTGTTTGTTTGTTTAAATCATGAATGGGTGTTGGATTTTGCCAAATGCTTTTTCTGCCCATGAAGCGTTTTGACAAGGTTAAGTGAGCTAATGCATTTAGAGCACTCATAGGGGCTAGCATGTGGGAGGTGTTCAATATAGATTGGAATTGTAGGGTTTGTTGGCACATGAAACAGGCAGATTCCAGACTCTAATTGCCTGGGTTCAAATCCTGACTCCACCACTCATCAGTTGTATGACCTCAAGTAAGTTACTTAATCTCTCTGTGCCTCAGTTGCTTCATCTGTAAGAGGGGGGTGATAATAGTTCTCCTTCATAGAAATGCTTAAGGATTAAATCAGTGAGTATTGTAAAATGCTTGTTACAAAGGCACCTCATGCACAGTAAGTACTGTACAAGTATGGTTCTCTCCTTTGTATTGCAGCCAGATTTCTACACATCAGACAAGCAGTTGAGAACAGATGGTCAGATAGTCTGAATCTGAGTCCCAGCTTTGTCATTTACTGGATGTATGATATTGGCTAAGTGACAAACTGTATGCCTCGATGTTTTTCATTTGTAAAATAGTGACAGCACTTACTTCATGGAACTACTGAATGGAATTAAATGTGTTAAACATGCTTAGAAAAATGCCTGGCCCAAACCTGTTAGCTATTACTATTATTTCAGAAGCCAGTTTTTCTAGGCCCAGTCTCTGACTTGGTTGCTCAGAGACTGTGGTGGGTGAGACACATTGACCCAGGATGCATGGTTTAGGGATACAGACTGCAGCTGGTGGATAATCTAACCATTAGGGTGACCTTAGGGTCTGCCCAAAAGGTAGTGAGCTCTCTAACACTGGAGGTGTCCAAGCAGGGGCTAGGAGTTTTGTTAGATTGTCTGGAAGTTTCTGTCTCAGCTGAGGATCTGTTAAGTCTTAGTTTGGCTGAGAAAGGATGGAGCTCAGGGTTCTGAGAATGTGCTTCAGAATATTGGTTGGGGTCAGCTCTGACATCTTTCCCCAGCTTTCATTAGAACTATTCCATTTATATTTTAAGACTCCAGTGATACTTCTGGGGGGGTTGATATGGAATTTCTGCCACTTGGAACCATCTGAAAGTCTTATATCAACCCGTTGACTGAAGCTCCAAGAGAAGAAGTTATTTACCAGCGTCATGCAGTGAGTCAGGGGGAATAACTGGTCCCAGAATCTGGGATTCCTGATTCCTAGTCAGGGCTCACTTTATCCCAACCTCCTGACTCTTCTTGTTACCGCCACTGTCAGCCTCTGATGGGGGCTCTGCCCTCAGCTCTCATGTTGATTGATGACATTGGCCCTGGCTTTGCTTGAGTTCAGCTCCCTGGAGTGGAATCAGCGCAGGCTGCTCTCTGAAGCTTTAGACCAAGGCTTTAAACTAAGCCTCCCGCCCTGGACCTGGCTTGCCTGGATTTGGGCGGCTGCAGGGTCCCTGTGGTGATGACAGGAGGCTACCCTATCCACTAAGGTTGTATTTGTTTATTTATTCACCCAACCAACAGTTACTGATTTCTGACTTTATGCAGGGCATAATGCTCAATTCTGGGAATACGGTGTTGTGTAAAATAGGTAAGTCCCTGCCCTTATGTGTCCCTGCAGTCTAGTAGGGAAGTAGACAAATAACAGTTAATTCCATTTGAATATTGGTTTAGTCAGGGTAGGCTGACTGTTGGAGCAAGCAACCATGAAATGTCAGTGGCTTAATACAACATGGGATTCCCCGCCAGGTAACTGTCTTCAGCTGCTCTTATTCAAGCAGTGACTCAGGGACCCAGATTTCTTCCATCTTGTGGCTCTGCCCTCCTGCAACTCTGGAAGGTAGAGAAAAAGAGCCAGCATGCAGGATCATGTGGGAGGTCAAGGCCAGGCCTTCTGCCCTCTTTCATTGGCCGGAACTCAGTCACATGGCCCTGACTAACTCCAAAGAAGGCTGGGAAATGTAGTCTAGCTGTGTGCCCAGAAAGAAAGGGAAATGTGGTTTGTTGAATACACACGGCAGTTTGTGCTGTAAGTGTGATCACTTGTATGTTAGGGGTAAGTTGGAGCACCTCGGGAAGGCTTCTCAAGGTAGGTGACATCTGACGTGAGATCTGGAGGATGGTTAGGAGTTGGCTTAGGGGCAGAGGAGGGAGAACCATTTTCCTGGTACAGGGAAATACTGAGCACAGTGTGGGAACGAAAAGAGAGCCAGTCTGGCTAGAGCTGAGAATGGGAGTTGAGGGGGCTCTGTGAATGATGAAGCCAGACAGGGAGACTCAAAGCATGGATGACTATGCAGGACAGTGGGAGCCAGGAGAGGGGAGTGATACAGTTGACTTTAGATAGATCTTTCCAGCTTTTGCGTAGAAGCTGCTCTGTTGGGGCAAGAGACTGAAGGTGGGCAGCTGCAGGAGGGTCTAGGGGGTATATGATGGGGCTGGACCAGGGCAACAGCTTTGGTGGGGGAAGGAGGAGATGCTAAGTTATTAGCAGCAAGAACTGACAGCACCTGGTGACCCATCAGATGAAGGGGTCATGTGGAGGGATCCAGGACAGTGCTGAGGTTACACGGTAATTACTGGGCTAGTTCAGCCAGAGGGTTTAGCCAGATCTGGTTTGTGATTTTTTTTTTTTTTTTTAAGATTCTATTTATTTATTTGACAGACAGAGATCACACAAGTAGGCAGAGAGGCAGGCAGAGAGGGGAGGGGAGAAGCAGGCTCCCTGCCGAGCAGAGAGCCCGATGCGGGACTCGATCCCAGGACCCTGGGATCATGACCCGAGCCGAAGGCAGTGGCTTAACCCACTGAGCCACCCAGGTGTCCCTGTGATCTGTTTTATAAATGAAAAATTTTATCAGAATACAGTTCTGTCCATTGATTTATGTACTATCGGTGGCTGGTTCTATACCACGATGCAGTTAATAGTTGTGACAGACGGAATGACCTCCCCACCAACCAAAGCCCAAAATATTTATCTAGCCCTCTATGGTTAAGTTTGCTGACTCCTGAGCCAAATAGTTGCTCAATGCAGTAAGTTAAAAAAAAAATCAATTTAAACAGTATCATGACTTAGGCCATCATTGTATCCATTCTGTCACTCATTCTATTTCCCAGCTCCTCTTCGATGGTGTCCTGCGTGCCTGTGTCCAAACAGCTGGTTTATGAACCTGGTCTGGTCGCCATGGGCCACGGTATGAGCACCGTGAGGTCCATGGTGGAGTCCGCAGCACATCTGGATGCCATTGCCCCCACTGGCCCAGGTGTGGGGCCTGCCTGAGCCGAGCTGCCTTCTGGGGCTCGGCCGTTCAGGCTGGTAGGTCTTCTGGGGTAATCCCGTTTACACAAAACTTTGCTCAGACATGGTGTCATTTACTCCAGATGGCAGTCCCTGGAGCTCAGCATTACCACACCTCCATTGTGCAGAGCAAGACACCGAGACGCAGAGATGGGAGCAGCTCAAGGCAAAGGGAAGAAGCAGGCAGACCTCTTCTCGGTTGGAACTGAAGATCTAGCGGGGGCGACTTGTGGGCTGGATTCCTCTTCCCCCAAAGACAGAGGGAGCAGGGCAGGCGTGGCCACTGGGCCTGAGACCCCAGACCTACCAGCCCCCTGGCATCTCCTCTGCCATGGTCTCCACCGGGGATGCAAGCCGGACAGTGTGGGAATGCAGCTTTGCAGCAGTAATTAGTTTATTCCTGAGGTCAGCAGTATAAATAGTAGAAAAATGTATTTCCTGTTCCAAGCCAAATAAGCAAGTGGCAGCCAGTTGGCTGGGTGCCACCGATGGGATTTCAGCCGTGCGTGTGCCTTGCCTTTGGCCACGAGTTTGGGCGGGAGAGCAGAGGAGGAATGTTCCTTCGCAGGCCCGATCCTGCCCGAGACTGGTGACTTACTGGGAAGACTCCGGTGGCCTGCCATCCACCCAGGTGATGCCAGGTCCCTGCTGTGATCGTGGAGACCGGCACAGGTGGGAGGACATCCCAAGGGGCAGCACCAAGTCTGTGCTGGTGACCATGCCATGTGCCCAGCACGTGGTTGGTGGTCAAGGGATGTTATTGAATGAACCAACAAACAGGAACGTGCCCAGGAAGGGAATTGGATGTGGGAGCAGAGGTCCCATGGGTGGCTGAGGTGACAGAACCATTGTCTCCTTCCCAGGGCTTGTGGAAGCAATCAGAAGTCAAAGTCTGGGGCCATTCCATTTGCTGCTGAGATAACCAGATGGCGGGCTCCCCCTTATGGAAAGTGCTAACTGTCCACATGGATTTTGTTATTGTTGTTTTTAGATATTTGAGTACTTTTTCTGTAATATATATGTAATTCCTCTGCTTTTTGTTCATTTACTTTTTCATTCCTTCATTTCTGCAGAGGCATTGCATGGTATTTCAGAAGTGAGGGAGTCAAGGAGGAAGAGGCCCCGTGTCCTTGCTCATGTCAGGCCTAGACCTTCATCCCTCTGACCGCCCTCCCTTTGCTTGGCTGCCTCTTGCTCATCATTCAAGCTGTAGCATAGAGGTCATGTCTACTAAAAGGCTCCTTGACTGCCCAGACTGGCCCCCTTCTCTGTGCCTTCCAGACCCCCCTGGGTGGGGGCCCTGGTGGAGCCTCCATCACCCTCGTAGGTTCCTGTTTACTTGTCTGGATCCTTGAGGGAAGGGTGTTTCTGACTCTCTACTGTGTCCCCGGAGCGGGGTCTGACTTTGGGTGGAAGCTCAGTAAACAGCTGTGATATTAGGGGAGGAAAGACAGATCTCACACGCTCTTTCCTCCCTCCTTAAAATCCTTCCTGATGAACGAAATACCATTTCTTCAGTATAGGGATAGACTGCTCTTGTCATCCCAAATGTGGCTCTGTTTTCTCAAGGACATTCCCCTCTACAGGCAAACCTTTCTTAATCTTCCTCCTCCTCCTCTTTCACATTTTTCACCCAGTGAACGAAAACCACAGAGAGAGTGAGCAACTCACCTAGGCTCACACAGCCAAACAGGAGGGCATTTGGAAGCTGGGTGGATCCCTGGGAGTCATTCTTGATGTGACAGTTGGCAGTTTGGGGAGCCCCTGCAGAGGAGTGAGGCGTGGTGGGTGGACACTGAATCCTGCTGGGTGGGTTGGGGGGGGGGCTCTGGGGACTCTGACCTATGGTAACGTTGTCCTTCTATTGCCTGGGCATGTGCTGTCTCGGACTCCCTGGGGCCCCACTTCTCATTTGTGAACAGAGCCAGACCCTCACAGCCTAAGCCAAGGATGGGACCCAGGCCTAAGCAAAGATGTTCTGAAAAGATTGTGGGGCCACCTGAGCCCCGGGGTGAGGGGTCCTTCCCCTGCCTTGTTCGTCTGTGGCACAGGCAGCATTTCACTCCCCCTGTAACTGGTAGGCTGCCCCTCTTCCTCAGCCCCTTCCAGAATCCTGCCTGGAACCCACGGTGACTTCCCACAGTCTTCCCACCATGGCACTTGGACAGCGTTCCCTTCTAGTATCCTTTCCCTGGCATCCACCCAGCATTGTGTCCTGGGTTTGAGAATCTACATTGGTTCATGCTGGCTTGGTGAAGGCTCACTACGGTTCCCACGTGTGGGGTCCCCGTCAGGCTTTCTCCCATGAACATTAAAATGAGGGCAAACACTAGTTTGCCTCTTCTCGTTCTTTTATTCACAAGATACATGGTTCTCTTTGCACCTGAGTAGGTCTGTGGCGACTGAAATACAGAGTAATTGAAACCACCCTCGGTTTTGTCTCTGTGATGTCTCCTTTCCATCTCTGTCTGGCTTGGGACCACGTGCGGCAGAGGACTCGAGATGCTGTAAATTATGGTTGCAGCCCGGATGGAGGCAAAAGCAAACGGGGACCACGGGCGGTGCTGGCCGCAGTACCCCGGCCCCAGGCCTGCCCAGTCTGGTCAGGAGGGCTTTGCTGAGAGAGCAGCTGCCCAGAACCAGGCTTGGGAGGGGGGCAGGCTCCTGTGTCCTCCTTCCCCACCTCTCTCTCCTTGGTGGTGGCGGCAGCGGCGAACCCAGGGTGCGTGGCTCTGAGCCGGGCATGGGGCCCAGCCAGGCGTGTTTGTCCCCTGGCTTTGCGCACCCCAGAGGGCCCCAACTTCCCCACGGCCACCTCAGCCTCTCATCAGCTGCAGCAACAGACATGCCCCTGCACCGCGCCCCAGCCCCCAGTCCCTTCCCCGTCCCCATGCCAGAGTGCCCCTCACTTTCAGACCAGGGGAAGTGCCACGGCCAGGGGCGACACAGATGCGGTCCCTCCTGTCTGGCATCTCCTGATCCAGGAGGAATTCGCCCGGAGAGCGGAGCTCAGGCAGCTGGTGTGCTGTGTGCTTAGCTGTAACTGAGACGCAGCTGGTTGGCACGGGCTGGGGCCTCCCGATTGGGCCGCTGTGTTTGGAAGCTCCAAATCCTCGGCTCTCCTGGAACAACGAGGAATTCAGGACCCTGATCCCATGGAGGATGAAAAGGCCACGGACTCCCAGACACCTCCCCCCACCCCCAGGGGTGTTTGGCTGAAACTGCCACCGGACCTGGAGACACAGCGGCTGGGTGGTGCGGGCCTGGGTTGGGGGGGGTGCGGTGCAGCCCGGGGAGGGGGCTCTGGGGGGCAGATCTGGGAGAGGGCAGCGGCTCCCGAGCGCCTACTACCGGCCAGGCAGCCTTGGATTGGTGTTACTCCTTCCTAATCTCACGTAACCCTTGCAGCTTCCTTGCGAAGTAGGTCTTACTAACTTGCTTTCCACTGAGGAAACTGAGGCCAGGAGGGGCTATGGCCGGCCTGAGGGCCCTGGGGTGGTGGGGAACTGTTGAGGGGCCAGCCTGATCTCCCTGTGAAGAGCCCCTTTAACACAGACTTGATATGAATCCCCCCCCCCACTGCCACCTCCCCAGGATCTCCAAGGATTGTGACAAATTGAAAATCCTATTAGTGTTAAATTAATGGGCTTTTCTTGTGGGGCAGCGGGCTGGAACGGTGGCAGAGGGCTGAGAGCATTCATTGCCGAGGGTGTGGGCAGCGGGCGGTGGTGGGCCCGCCTGTCCAGAGCCCCCCTCCTGTCATCTATTAACCAGCTCTTCTCTCCGACCGAGCAGCCTTTTATCTGAGAAGGGGCAAGGCGCTTTGAACCTCGGAATTAAATTCTGCTGGGGCCCCGGACAAAGGACGGGGTCCAGAGACCGCCACCCCCTCCTCCCCTGCCTGACCTGGAAACATCTGAGGGCTTTGGGGCCAGGGGTGGTCGTCTCAGGTCCATGACCCCACGGGCAGGGGGCATGTGGCCGGCAGGGATGGAGAGAGCTTTGTGCTTTTCCAGGCTGTGAGGAGGCTCTGCAGGTGAGTCCCGGAGTGTTGGGGCTGCCGGGAGCTGGCATCCAGGGTGTTCTGGAGAACTGTCGCCACTCCACCCCCACCCCACCTGCACTGCTTCTCCAGGGCTTCAAGTGGGCCCTCGTCCTTATCCGTGTGTTGAGCGCCAGGTGTGGCCGGGCACCGACATGGGGTCCAGCTGTAGACCAGACACTGTCCCGTCTCGTGGAGCTGGCATTCTAGTGGGGGTGGGGCGTCCACTAAGTATGCTGAAAGAAGATGGAGAGGGCCACGGAGCGAGGGATGCGAGCTGTCAGAAAGGCCCCTCCGAGGAGGTCGTGTTTGCAGAGCTGGCAAGCCATGCAGGCAGGGCAGGCGGGCCGGAGGTGGTTCTCGGCAGGGGCGGCAGCAGGTGCAAAAGCTCCAAGGCCAGAGCATGGAGGGGGAGTCTGAGCAAGAGCAAGGAGGCCGAAGTGGCCAGAGTGAAGGGAATGGGGAGACAGGGAGAGGAGGCTGGGAGGCAGGCGTTCCCTTCAGATCTCAGGGGTCAGGGCGAGCGGGAAGCTTCATCTGAGTGCCCTTCGCAACAGAAACAGTGGCAGGGCAAGGGAGGGACTCAGAGGTACACGGCCAGAGGGCAGCATGCCTCGGACCAGAAACAGCTCTTCCTACTATTCTGCGGCCCTAAGGGAATAGTAACAATGAGAACTATAATGGGTGTGATTTATTGAGTGTGCACTCATACCTGGTTCTTTGCGAAGTCACTTTTAGGTACTTTGGCCTGTATATTGCTTATCTTACATGCATTAACCCTGGGGACCTATGATACACCCATTGTACGGATGCCACAACCGAGGATGGGAGAAGTGGGTGGCTTGCCAAGGCCAGCCACGTGGATGGAGCCCAGCCTCCCTGATTTCAGACCACCTCTTGTGTCAACCCAGGCTCCTGCAGTCCCCAATGTGAGATGGCACTGCGGAGCCCCTGGGGGACATTCATAGGGCCACACATCTTCCATGTCCCCCATGAGGCCGTGAACTCCTGGAGGGCAGAGAGTGGTTGCCCTCATCTCTGGCCCTGGTCCCCAGCACCAACCCCTTTGCTGGTTGCTGGAATGAAGTATTGGGGTTCCGATGGGATGGCCACGTCATAGTGCACCTCAATGGTCTCCCTTCTGGCACTGCTTCTGTCCCGCCCTGCCCCCTCTTGTCTGTGGGAGCGGAAGTGGCAGGGGCCAGCGAGGGCCAGAGCTGCATTCTCGTGGCCATCTCTGCGATCCCTGGCATCAAGCCTGGCTCACGCTTGGTGCCCAGTGTTGGTTCGAATGATGGGATCATGAGTTACATGAGTCCTAGGAGGGGTTAGGTGTGGAGTGAGAAAGGAGGAATGGAGGGGGACAGAGAAACCGGCAGGGAGAACCAGAGGGAGAGGGCTCCAAGCTGCAGCTGGGACTCACACCGAGATGGAGTGAATGCAGATGAAGCCATTGGTGATGGAGGCAGGAAAGGAGACAGGGAGGCAGGCTGGGGGGCAGGGCTTCTGGGCAGGGGATCTGCATGCTGGCCTATTCAGTGGGACCTGGACAGGACCATGGACAGGACATGGGTCAGGATGGGCAGGTTGGGAAGAACACTGAGCAAGCGGTGAACAAGGTTTGTCTGTAGGAGAGGGTGGGGTGGGCTGGGAGGGCCAGAGAGCCGGGACTTTGGGCTTCACAGTCTCCAGTCCCTGTGCCTTGTCTGCCCAGGCTGTGAGGACCTCTGGTTCCCCCACAGTGCCAGGCTGGACGGAGAGTGGTGGTGATGAGGTTGAGGACGCAGAGGGACTAGGAACCATCCTGATCCCTGTGACCATGGGCCCGTTGGACAACGTGACCACCAGGGTCAGGGGGATCGTGTCCCCATTGCCTGATGCCCCCATTCTACCTCCTTTCTGTACCCCTGTTGTTACTTCTCGGGTTCCAAACTCCATGTTTCTCACCTGGGCCCTTGCACGTGCCCCCGGGGACACCTTGCAGCCCGAAGCATCTCCCAATCCAGTCCCTACTCTGTATCCAGAACGATCTTCCTACAGCACAGTCTGACCGTATCATCTCCCTACCTAAAACCTTCAGTGCTCCCTAGTACCCACAGGTCCTTTGTGGTCTGGTCCTGCCCCCCTGCAGCCCCAGTCAGACCTGTTTCCCTCTCCATCCTTTGCTCTGGCCACACGGAATTACAGTTCAGCTTTATCTTCTCTTGCTCTTCCTCCCACAGGACGGCCTTCACTGTGCACTCCCAGCTGTACTCTAAAATGGGGTTCCAGTGTGTGTCTCTCCAGGAAGGCCTCTCCCACCCCTGTTCCCGAGGCTGGCCTAGGACTGGCCCAGGCTCTGCAGCTACCTATCCTCCCCCGTGTGGCACTTGGCAGCCTGCGTGCTAATCACAGTGGTACTCGTCCCCTTCCCTGGTGGCCGTGGAGCCTGGGGAGGCCGGGGCCATAGGTGATTTTCTGTGTATCTGCAAAGCCCAGTACAAGGCCCGTGAGAACTGCGTTCCCAGCGGGTGTGTGAATGAAGGAGAACCCGTGGGCCGGGAGTCAGGCAGGGACTTCTGGGCCCGCCCGGGGGGTGTGGTGGCCTGGAGCTCCCACGCTGGGCACTAGGATGGGGAGAGACAGGAACTCGGCCGTCCCCTGGTGAGGTTATTTTGGTCGCGGCAAATAAACCCCTTTGGAAAATGTGACCAGCTTTTGATCCTCGTGTCTTCACTCCTGACGCCCTCTTTTCAGCGCGTAACGAAGGCAGCGGCCTCCGTTAATAAAGAATAATTATGGGCTGGATTAGAGAGATTATCGGGAACAGGTGGAGCCCCTCGCCCCACCCGTTCTGCCCGGCGGCGGTGGCGGCAAGGATGAGCTCACACTTTCCCCCTCTCCTGGGAGGTTGTGCCACTGGGGGCCCATCCATGGCTGCTAATCCTTGCAGGGGGGTGTGGGTAAGAATGCTCCTGCCAGTCACTGCC
>ML111797.1:0-53506 GCA_003697995.1 Taxidea taxus jeffersonii
GGGGGAATCAGGCTCCCCACTGAGCAGAGAGCCTGACGTGGTTCAATCTCAGAACCCCAAGATCATGAATTGAGCTGAAAGCAGAAACTTAACTCACTGAGCTACCCAGGCACCCCACAAAGTGTAAACTTTTGAACTACTCGAATATTTCATTTTTTAAAGATTTTATTTATTTATTTGAGAGAGTGAAACCAGAGAGATCACAAAGGAAGAGGGAAAATCAGATTCCCCTCTAAACTACTTAAGTACTTTAAAAAAAAAATCCACTCAGCTAAAAGAAATTGCATGTGTAAAATGAGATGAAAAAAATATACTTGTAAAAATGGCAGAGTAGACTTTTGCAATAACTTTTCTGTTGTGGACAATGAAAATAATAGACAAAAGCAAAAACATTTTTTTTTTGTCATCAGACATTTTTCAAATGAATGAAAAATTGATTCATGAAAAACAAGGATATACATTTAGAGCAATAACCAGCATCTGAGGCTGCTTTAACCTTTAAGGAATTTTATAATTCCTAAAACAGTTACAGGAGAAGAAAACAGAATGCTGTACAGATTCATGATATAGACACTAAAGTGTAGGGCCCACCAAACTTGAGTGATCCTAGTAAAATCACAGGCCTTCTTGTGAGGATCTAGAGCAGCATAATCCAGGAGTAAGAATAAAATCAAAATAAACTAAGTCTGTCTAGGATAGACATATATATTCTAATATTTTTTTTCCTTAGTGTGTTTAGGGTCATTGGATAGTTTAACTTTAGTTAAAAACATGAAATATATCTATATTTATATGTATCATCCAAAATAGAAATATCAAGTCAACTAAGAAAACAAGATAAAACCAAAAAATAAACAAAGAGACTACAGGGATGACCTATTAAGAGATAATAATTTTAGAATGTTTCCATGACATAAATATAAAATTTTTAATATCCTCATAACTATTAGAGAAAAATAAAACTGTAAAAATAATAGAAATTCTAGAGTTAAAATATATAATGCAAAATAGCTGAATTTAATAATTCAATCACAGAAAAAAAAAAGAATCCAATCACAGGCTTAACAAAAAATATTAAAGAGAACTGTAGAAAAAATTAGGAAAAAGTATGATGTATTAGAAGAAATATTTAGATAATTTAGATAATAATTTTCAGGGTAATAAAAGGTTAGGGAGTATATAGAAAGAGTGTAAGATTGATATGGAATATAGCCACAAATGTATGTGTCATATGAATTCCAGAATGATAGGAGAAAAAGCAGTCCTTCCAGGGAGAAATAACACCTAAAATGTGATTTTATGGGAAAGATAGCCTGCCAATGTCATATAAGCTTATTTGAGGATACAGCTGAAAAATTTTAATGACTTCCTAAAACTTAAGTGTTGCCTACTTGTATAAGTATGAAGCCTATGTTGACCTCTGATATAGGGAGATTTGCACACATTTTCAATCCAGTTCTCCAGGGAGCCCATAAGAATCTTACAGGGAAGATAGGGGGAAAGATAGAGCTTAATTAGTTTCCTTATGAAAGTGGTGTGTACATAATGACTTGCTTCTAGTGAACAGACTATAGGATTGTAAGAGTAGTAATCTTAGATATCTGGAGAAATTTGGCAGATACTGCCATAACCAACAATAATCAAGGTGAACATCATGTGAGTTATGTTTATACCATGTTCCCTTCCTTGATGGGTTGCAATGAGATCATATATTCCTTGATACTCTTTCAAAAATAAATGTCCCTAGCCATAGTATAATCATGACAAAACATCAGTCAAATTCAATTTGAAGGACATTTTATGAAATACTTGACCATTACTCTTCAAAAGTTTCAAAAAGTTAAAAAAATTAGGGAAAATATCAATTTTTTAGTGACAGGAGCCCAGACTAGTGGTTATAATGGAAATGGAAGTTGATATTGGTTGTGAAGGAACCTGACTAAACCATGTAGAGTGATATAAATTTTCTTTTCTTGATGGAAATGGTAGTGGCAGGTGGATTGGTCTATACCATATGTATTTATAAAAATTCAGTAAGCTAAGCAGTTGAGATTATTTATGTTATACACCTTACTTCATACATTTACATGAATTATATTATACATCAATGAAAATTTTATAGATGAAAGTAAAGAAAATATTAAAATGAATTACTCCCGGTGTCTGGGTGGCTCAGTGGGTTAAAGCCTCTGCCTTCAGCTCAGGTCATGATCTCAGGGTCCTGGGATCAAGCCCCACATCAGGCTCTCTGCTCTGTGGAGAGTCTGTTTCTTCCTCTCTCTCTGCCTGCCTCCCTGCCTACTTGCAATCTCTCTCTCTCTGTCAAATAAATAAATAAAATCTTAAAAAAATAAAAAAATAAATAAATAAAATAAAATGAATTACTCCTGTAAGATACACAGATACATGTGAGTAAATGAGAAGACTTCTTCCTCTCTTGTAGAGGATGAGCTAGTGGTATAAAATGTTGATTTCTTCCATATAAATATAACTTACTGTAATTCACATATAAATATAAACAAGTTTTCCCTCTTCCAGAAATGGCAAAATCATTTTGGAGTTTGTATAAAAAACAAATATTTACACATAATAAAGTACATCTAATAAAAAGGTCAATTAGAGGCCAAATGTTCCCCTCATATTAAATAATATTTATAAACCTGCTATAATTAAAAGTGTTTTGGTACATAAATAGATCGGGGAACAAAATAAAATTCTAGAAATAGAAACATCTGCATCAGGAAATGCAGTATCTATTAAAAGTTTTATGGAAAATACAATATGCTAAGGGGATTTTTTTTTTTTTTACTTTATTTAAGCTTTATTTAAACATATGATGTAACCCCACCACCCTCACCCAACCCCTCTTCCCCCCACCCCCCTCAGTTTGTTTTATGACATTAAGAGTCTCTTTTGGTTTTTGGCTCAGTGGGCTAAGGGGATATTTTGATAACTATTTGCAAATGATAACACTTGATTCATAACTCATGTTGAAAATTTTAGTATTAGTAAAATTTTAAATATTAAAAACACAAATATCTTAATTAAAAACATCAATTATCTGAGTATAAGAAAAGGCTTCCAACTATGACTCAACATTGAGATTTTAAAAGGTGAAAAATTGACAAATATAATTACAACTTTTAAAAAAAATTGTAGTAAAGGAAAACTATAAAACCATGTCAAAATTGAAATAGTCGATGAGCTGGGAAAAATATTTGCAATATTTATCACAATTTTTTAAAAGGCTAAGATCCATGTGTATGTGTCTCATATATATGCATATATATGATTATATATTATATATAAATATATGCATACATATACATGCTTATATACATTATATGCATATATATGATTCTCTATTATATATGTATGTGTGTATGCATGATTTTCAAAACTTGAGTACAAAGGACAAAATAAATATTCCTTTTGCACTTTGTATTCAAGTTTCAGAGGGAGAGACAAACCATGAAAAACTGTAGACTCTTAGAAACAAACAAGGTTTTGGAAGGGAAAGAGATGGAGGATGGGTGAGCCTGGTGTGGTATTATGGATGGCATGTATTGCATGGAGCACTGGATGTGGTGCATAAACAATTAATTTTGGAACACTTAAAAATTAATTTAATTTAATTAAAAAAAAAAAAAAAGAAATGAACGGCGGTTCCTAACACAGTATATAAATGACTCTTACATTGATGAAAAATAAACTCTACATTATTCACAATAAGAGAAAAGGAAATTTAATTACCTTGAAGTGCCACTTCTGAACTTTTTTTTAGGAATATTCAAACACTGGAGACAAAACCATTTTAATGAGACAGTAAAGGAAACTAGTACTCTCATACACTGTACGTGATGGTGAACAATAGTAAAACACCTATGGAAAAATGTCAATGTTTAACTATATATGCACTTATTAATGTTAATATACTGATTGTGATATAAAACTTATATCTTGAAAACTTAGGTTTTCAAGATGTTACCAATGGGAGAAACTAAGTGCAGGGTGACCATTATTTCTCTATAATGCTTCTTACAGCTACATGTGAATATTTAATTTTCTCAAAGTAAGAAGTTTTTAAAAATTAGCTTAGAATAATGGCTATCTTTAGAGGAAGGGAAAGACTTTTAGTAAGGGGGACAATGGATATTCTGATTTGTTGGTAATTTTCTATTTCTTAATAACTTGAATTGTGGTTAAACAGGAGTATCACTTTTTGATCATTAAGGTGAATAATTGTTAGATTTGAAAATATCTATATGAAAATTCTATTCCAATTTGTAATTTTTTTAAAGTCAAAGTGAAAAATTAATCTTAACTTGCTAGACATTTTGGCTTATTGATAAAATTGTCACAACAAAGTAGGCACCATGAGTGGATTCTGTAGCAACACTGAGATATAGGGAATGGGAAAAGAGTGACTTTTTCTTTGAAGCTTGAACAAACAGAAGGAATTTTGCAAATTAGTTTTGGGGTTTCTTGAGTTCAGTCTTTAATCTAATTAGATTTTAAAACACTAATCACTCTCTTTGTCATTGTAAGGAAACCGCTGATAGTCCACACATGATCTGACAATAGAAATATGCAAAATTTCACCATTAGGTACTTAGAGTCAAACATTTATAAAAAGAAAGAGTTAAAAAAAAAAGAAACAAAAAAAAAGAATCTTGGTGACTCATTTTTTAATATATTTGTCAAGCTAATAAGTCCAATGAGATCGATTGACTGGTTGTTCCTAATGTTGATGGACAAAGTGGGGAAAGAATAAGATTAGTTCCAGGATTTAAATTCCCAGCTAGAGAATCACATAAATGATCTGAAAGCTTCTACATCTGCCTTGAAAGAGACCCTCATCTTCAAAAGACACATGGCTGAAATTGACAAGCTTCAAACTCAGAATCTTATCCTGCAAATTGCTGAATTACCACACAAATTAAATCCCTGAACTTTAAGGGTGCTACTGTTAAAAAGGGGACAATGATTGAGAAGGAAAAATAATTGGATGTATGATAGTTTTAGGAAATTGAGCCTTTAAATTCTTTAGGACTTCCTTGCCAGTACAGGCAGCTACTACATCCTCAGTAGAAGCAAGCAACCCACCCCTAGTAAAAGTCTCCTCTCCTTCCTCACCTAAGGGGATTAAATTCATACTGCCTGACCTTCCCTGAGCAGTTGCCTTATAAGACAATTCTGTTTCTCTTCAGGACCCATCCTACCACTCCCCTCTTTTCTTCTAGACATGTAATTAGACTGAATTTCCATCAGGGCCCTAAGAGATGAGGTACAAAGTATGACCCATGAGGAAGTACACTACATCCAAAACAAATAGTTGTTTTCTAGTTTATGTAGACAGAAATCTGGGGAATAGTGTCACTGACCTGAGCTATGGAACTCAAGACTGACTTCCTGAACTCAGAAACTCCCAGTAGCTTTTACCTGTCAGTCTTACCTTTTAGAACTAACAAAGTGCTGGAACAGAAAAAGAAACATTCAAGATGAATCACAAAATTCCAGAAGTGCGAGAGAGTTAACTCAGCCTCACTGTAATGTTAAAATCCCCCTCTGAATATTTATTCCAAACCCTGATAAAAGGAGCCTGGTTTCCTCTGTTTGGGGAGTCACATCATTGGAAATTATTCCCTGTGACCTTATTTGTACACATAAAGATGATCTCATGAGGCTAACTCCACCTAGTGTAGTCTTTGTCTATAATCCAGCAAGGAGCAAACCCACTTTGGTTCAGTAACAATATGTGTGGGGATGGATATTAAGGGTATGAAAAATGGTAAAAGAAATATAAGTTGGATGAGTCTGAATTTATTGATATGGCTTCACTGAGCAGGGATTCTGCATTTAATATTCTAACAGTTATAGGGAGTTAGAAAGGGCTCTGTTTGGCTTGTTGGTTGGCTGAAACATGTACCAAACAGTGGCTTATAGTGAGTGAGTTAGAAAGGCAAGGCATGCCTCGTTTCACATAAAGAACAGGATTTGAATTCTTAGTGGACTTGGAATGTTAGAGTGGATTTGTCATTAAAACCTACTCACTCATACTGGAAGGAGCCAGAAGGCATACTTTTACCAAAACTGTAAGAAATAAATTTGTGAAGGGACCCCCAGCATTCTTGAAATCCTCTGTGGTCTTTTTTCTCTGTAGCCCAGATCTTACAGTAGAAACTGCAGTCACTGAATTGGGAAACCTAAATACAATGGGACTAATTGTACCCCAGGGGTGCAGGGGCCATGTGGTAGCTCTCAACCATCAAAAGCAACAAGGTAATGGTTACCTTGATGGATAGTAGAATCATGGCAGCAATTAGAATAGTCTGACTTGCACAGACTATTGGACACTGGCTTTGAAATATCACTAATTCTAGGAAACCCAAAATATCACTGTGGTCCACCAGAAGCAGTAACAATTTATGAAGATCAGGTGACCAATAAACTGACCTATTGCAGAACAAGCCCAGTGGGTTCCCGGGCCTATCCTGTGGTCTTGTCCCCAGTGGAAGAATGTATAATTGGAACAGACATATTAAGTAGCTAGAGGAATCCCCACAATGGTTTCCTCACCTGTAGAGTGAGAGCCATTATAAGAGAAGAAGCCAATAGAACTATCTCAGCCTAGGAAAATAGTAAACCAAAAGCAACACTGCATTTCTTGGGGGATTGCAGAGATTAGTGCTACCATGAAGGATTTAAAAGTTGTAGTGGTGGTAATACTATCACATTTCTGTTCAACTGGCCTATTCATCCTATGTGGAAGACAGATATATATTGTAGAATTACACTGGGTCATTTGAAATTTTAACCAGGTGGTGACTTCAAGTGCTATTGCTGCACCAGATGTATTTCATTACTTGAGCAAATTAACACATCCTTTGGTAAACACTATGCAGCTATTGATCTTGCAATTTTTTTTTTAATCTGCCCCTATTAATAAAGAACACCAGAAGCTGTTTGCTTTCAGCTGGTAAGACAAACCATACACCTTCACTGTCCTTCCTCAGGAGTACATCAACTCTCTGCCCCTATGTCATAAATTAGTTTGCAGTAATCTTGATTATCTTTCCCCTTCTACAAGTTATCACACTGGTATACTACATTGATGACATTAAGCAGACTGGACTTAGCCAGCAAGAAGCAGCAACTATTCTAGACTTATCAGTAAGACATTTACATGCAAGGAAATAGGAAATTAATCTAACAGTAATTCAAGAGATTATCTAACAATAATTCAATTTCATTTTAGTGAAATTTCTAGGGGTTCAGTGATGTGGATCAAGTTCAAATGGCCCTTCTTAAGTGAAGGATATGTTGCTGCATCTGGCCCCTCCTATAACTATATTGCATATATTGGAGACTGCATATTTTTTATTGGAGTATGTTACTCTGCTCATTTACTGAGTGACCTAAAAAGCTGATAGTTTCAGAGATACCTAGAACAAGAGAAAGACCTACAATATAGGTCCTGGCTGTCATGCAAGCAGCTCTGCTGTTTGGACTATATTATTCAAAAGATCCAGTGCTGTTTGAAGTGTCAGTGGCAAACAGGAATGCTGTCTATAGGCTTTGACAGGCCCCTACAGGTGAATTTCAGTTCAGGCCCTTGGAATTTTTGTAGCCAAGTCCTCTGATCCTCTACAGATCTTTCTTTTTTGAGAAACAGCTCTTGGCTTACTAGTAGAGACTGAATGCTTAACCATGGACTACCGCATTACCATGCAACTGTACCATCCGTTATGAACTGGGTATTATCTGACACACCAACATATAAAGTTAAATATGCACTTCACTATAAAATAGAGTGGTACATCTGAGATTGGACCTGGAAAGGTTCTAGCGGCATAAGTAAGCTATATGGAAATTTGCCCAAATGACCATGGTCCTTTCTCATACTACACTGCCTTCTCTCTCCCAACCTGCACCTGTAGTCTCCTGTGGAGTTTCCTATAATCAGTTGATTGAGGAAGAAGAAACTCAAGTAAGTTGTTACACATTTTAGGACAAGTAAACAAGTTATTAACTGTGTGACTTAAGGTATGTGATTCAAATCTTTATTATCTCTGTTTTCTCATCTATAAAGTGATCATTTTCCGCATTTCTGTCTGATAGGAAAACTGTGAGAAATAGATGATTAATAAAGTATAGGTAAATAAATTAAAACAGAATCTGAAATTTCTGTGTAAGCATACTTATTGTAAATTCAATTTCTATTTTTATCAGAAATTTAGATAGGATTAAAAGGTGTGTGGGATCTTTGTCATTTAAGGTTCCTTACAGAGGTATCTGTTTGGCTCAGGGGGCTAGGGCTTCTGATTTTGGCTCAGGTTATGATCTCAGGGTCCTGAGATCAAGCCCTGCATCTGGCTCTCTGCTCAGCAGGGAGCCTACTTCCCTCTCACTCTCTGCCTGCCTCTGCCTACTTGTGATCTCTTTCAAATAATTAAATAAATAATTTAAAAATACATTAAGTTTCCTTTCAACAGTGAAATTTATGATTCTAAAAACAAATGTTGAATTATTTTGCCAAACTTGCCTAAATCAAATTCAATCACTTGAATAAATATACAGACTTTATAGAAGAGTTGCTTCCCAAATAAATTATTTTTAGGATGGTATACATTATTCTAAATGTATTTTTCCTGGCTTTGTAGGGTCTAAAAACAGTACTGCATTCAACCAAATTTGAGCTGACTTTTTAATATCCCTAATTATTTTATTTCAGCATGAATGGCCATTCATGCATTTCCCTGTTACCAAATATAGCACTCATGGGTCATGGAGATATTAACAGCTCACATTTGTTCCAAACACCAAAGCATTTCAAGTGTAAATAAAATATATTAGTTAAAATGAAGACTCTGACACCACACCATATGCCATAGTACTATTTTTATACTGTGATATCAAACTCTAAACTTTAAAAAATACCCTGATATTTTTCATTAATTTTTGCCAACTTCCTGAATAAGCCCTGGACATTTTTGCTTTGTCTTGACTTTTCTCAACTCATTACTTTATTCAACAAACATCTATTGAACAACTACTATGTATCAGGAAATCTCCTATGCAGTGTAAAAAAGATAAAATAAAATAAGCAAAATAAAAAAAAAACTGTCTCAAAAGAATGTTACATATCTATGGGAGAAAGATATTGGAAAAAAGTGTTACACACACACACAATGTTGGATAGTGATAAGGATTTAGGAAAAAACAAAGCAGAGGAAAGGGATTTAATGTCTGGAAAGAATGGACACTGATTTTTTTTTTATTTTATTTTATTTATTTTTAAGTGATCAGGAAAGAAAAAAAAAAAACTAGTCAGAGGGACTATGATATATTATACTTAAGTATAAACCTGACAAAGTACGTGCAAGATCTGTTGCTGAAAACTATAAAACAGTGATGAAAGAACAAAACTAAATTAAACTAAAAATGTACAGATATGAGGAATATGTATATATATACACATTCAGGTATGAGTTAAAAAGAAAAAAATATATACATATATATTGCATTGTCTAAAATTCTTCAAGGCAATAGGAGCTAAATCATTGACCCAGTGATGTTTCCATTTACAACCCTGCATTGACTAATACCAGAGAGCTAGTGAGGACAGTTGTGAGACTTGATCTCAGGCAAAACATGCAGTTAGCTCATTGCTGAACAACTGTATTAATCTAGATTTGAGAACACTTTACAGTTTGCTGTGATGTCACTATGCTGAGATTGAGGGGGAAAAAATCATCATTGATTTTCCAACATTATTCAAGTCCTAGTAAACATTTTCATGTTTAACAAATGTTTAACATTGCCAAGTAGATTGACAACCATATAGCTTTCTCCAAAATATGGGCAGGCTTGTACTCTATTCCTTTAAATTTCTCTACCAGTATTTTCCACTTCCCCCAATCACCTAGGGCCCTGAAACTGGCTTAGGGGTGGTAAGGAGCTCAGTTTTTATCTATTTATTTCCTGCATATCTACACAATATTTTGAAGAATAATTGCTTAAAAACACTACATTAAGAGCAAAGCTGGAGTTCTAAACAGTGATCAAGATCAAAATATAATGCTACCTTACTCAAGGGAGTGTAATTGTAAGACCAATACATAAAATAGAATCTTTAAAACAAAAATCACCCATTCTTGTAATTCTACCTATGTGACCTGTACTAGAGATATAATGACTTTATACATTGTCTGAGTCAAATTGTATTGTTTTTATTTTTATTTATTTATTTATAATCCTAATTAATCCATCATTTATTATTTCTTAGAATAAACTTACATATGTGTTAAAGGGAGTTTATATAAGTAGTTCACATATCATTAATATGTGATCATGCTAAATCTTCCTAAAACCACATAAATAAATATAAATAAAGTGGTATAACTAAACATCAATTGATTCAGTCAGGACATATTGAACACATACCTTGAGCCCATACATGGAATGATTCAGTCAGAATGTACTGAACTTATACATTCAGCAGTAGTCAAGCTAGAAAAACAATACACGGTCCTGACTGCCTGTCCTTATTGTGTTCTGGGACATTGATACACATTACAGAAAAATTCATTGCGCTAAAATTTATAGACGGCAAAGAATCATATTTACTAAGTTCTTAGCATTTAAATTTATGTTATATCATTAATTTCAAAAGTTATATTGAGAAATGTCTTTGACCTTGTTGTAGCAACTTCTTATTAGATATATCACCACAGGCAAATGAAACAAGCAAAAGTGAACTAATGGGACTTTATCAAGATAAAAAGCTTCTGCACAGCAAAGGAAGCAGTCAACAAGACTAAAAGGCAGCCTATAGAATGGGAGAAGATATTTGCAAAGACATAGCTGATGAAGGATTAGTATGCAAAATCTACAAAGAATTTATCAAACTCAATGTCGCCAAAATGAATAACCCAGTTAAGAAATGGACAGAAGGGAGGAGTCAAGATGGCGGAGAAGTAGCAGGCTGAGATGACACCAGGTAGCAGGAGATCAGCTAGATAGTTTATCAAACCGTTGCAAACACCTACAAATCCAATAGGAGATTGAAGAGAAGAAAAGCAACAATCCTAAAAACAGAAAATTGACCACTTTCTGAAAGGTGGGACCTGTGGAGAAGTGAATCCAAACCAATGGGAAGATAGGCTGCAGAGGGGAAAGACCAGCTCCCGGCAAGTGGAGGAACAGAACACAAAATCAGGACTTTTAAAAGTCTGCTCCACTGAGGGATATTGCTCCAAAGGCTAAACTGAGGTGAAGCCCACATGGGGTCAGTTCCCCAGGTCCCACTAGGTCACAGAAGGATTGGGGGTGTCTGAGTGTCACAGAGCTCACAGGAATTAGAGCAGGGGAGCTGGCTACAGAGACAGAGCCAAGAAGAGAGCTCTCAACTCAGGGTTACCTTGATATGTAATCCATGGCACAGACCACTACTTTGTGAGTGGGGTCCGTACAAGATCTGGGGAGACACCCCCTGGAAGAGCTGAGGGATCTGCGGGGTTCAAAGACTCCAGGAGGAGCTGTGTGCCAGAGACAGAAATGCTTGGTCACAGGCTGGGTGAGCTCGGAGCACAGCTGGAGGCCAGGGAGATGGGAGTGATTGAATGCTTTTCTCTGAGTGTGCATTGAGGAGTGGGGCCACGAGCTCTTGGCTCTTCCAGGCTGGAGATTGGGAAGCTGCCATTTTCATTCCCCTCCTCCAAAACTCTACAGAAAGCATAGCATTCAGGGAACAAAAGCTCCCGAAAGTAAACCAGAGCGGATTACTTAGCCTGGCCCCTGGTAAGGGCTGTGCAATTCTGCCTGGGGCAAAGACACTTGAGAATCTCTACAACAGGCTCTTCCCCCAGAAAATCAAGAAGAAATCCAGCCAAGATCAAGTCCACTTACCAAGGAGGACAATGGAATTCCAGAGGAGAGAGCAAAGCATGGAATTTATGACCTTCTCCCCAAGATTCTTTAGTCTTGCAGTAAATTATTTTTTTTATTTTTTTCTTCTACTACACTTTTTAAACATTTACCCTTTCTTAATTTAATGTTTTTAACTCATTTATCTTAACAATACTTTTCATAAAAATAGTAATAATAATAATATTTTTTGAACCTTCATTATTATAGTCATTTTTTAACCTTCATTGTATCTATCCTTATTTTTTGTATACACATAGGGATTTTTTTCTTCTAAAAAAAAAAAATTGGGATACAACTTCTGCTAATAGATCAATGCATACCCTAAATCTAGCTCCAGACTTGTTCTAGTCTCCAGCCCAAGCAAATTCTCTCCACTTTCTTTTTCCTTATTCTTCCAGCCAAATTACTTTATCAATTCCTTTTTTAGAAATTTAATTAAAAAATGTTTTTCAGGGGCACCTGGGTGGCTCAGTGGGTTAAGCCTCTGCCTTCAGCTCAGGTCATGATCTCAGGGTCCTGGGATCGAGCCCCACGTTGGGCTCTCTGCTCAGCAGGGAGCCTGCTACCTCTCTGCCTACTTGTGATCTCTCTGCTTGCCTCTCTGCCTACTTGTGATCTCACTCTGCTTCCTCCTCTCTCTCTGCCTGCCTCTCTGCCTACTTGTGATCTCTGTCTGTCAAATAAATAAATAAAATCTTTAAAAAAATGTTTTTTATCTTTATAGTCATATTCCATCCCTTCATTGTGTTTACCCTTATATATGTTTTTCATTCTTTAAAAACTTTTGGAGTTAATTTCTTCTAAGAGACCAAAATACTTCCAAAATTAAGGGGGTGACCCTGTTCTAGTCCCCAGTCTAATACACACACACACACACACACACACACACTTTATTTCTTTTCTTTTCTTTTTATTTTTTTTCCTGAACTTTTTTTTAATCCCCATTCTCCCCCCCTTACAATTTGGGGTCTCTTCTGATTTGGTTAAAGCACATTTTCCTGGGGACTTTGCCTCCCTCTTAGTATTTTATTTGTTTCTTCATATATTCTTATCTGGACAAAATGACAAGGTGGAGAAACTCACCCCCCCCCCCAAAAAAAAAGAGGCAGTACCAAAGGCTAGGGACCTAATCAATACAGACATTGGTAATATAGATCTAGAGTTCAGAATGATGATTCTCAAGGTTCTAGCCAGGCTCAAAAAAGGCATGGAAGATAGTAGAGAAACCCTGTCTGGAGAAATGAGAGTCCTTTCTGGAGAAATAAAATAACTAAAATCTAACCAAGTTGAAATCAAAAAAGCTATTAATGAGGTGCAATAAAAAATGGAGTCTCTTACTGCTAGGATAAATGAGGCAGAAGAATTAGTGATATAGAAGACCAAATGACAGAGAATAAGGAAACTGAGCAAAATAGAGACAAACAACTACTGCACCATGAGGGGAGAATTTGAGAGATACATGATACCATAAGACGAAACAGCATTAGAATAATTGGGATTCCAGAAGAAGAAGAAAGAGAGAGAGGGGAGCAGAAGTTATATTGGAGAGAATTATGGTAGAGAATTTTCCCCAATATGGCAAAGGAAACAAACATCAAAATCCAGGAGGTGCAGAGAAAGTCCTTAAAATCAATAAGATTAGGCCCATACCCTGTCACCTAATAGTAAAATTTACAAGTCTTAGTGACAAAGAGAAAATCTTGAAAGTAGCTAGGGACAAAAAGTCTGTAACATGCAATGGTAAAAATATTAGATAGGCAACGGACTTATCCACAGAGACCTGGAAGGACAGAAAGAACTGCCATAATATACTCACAGCACTAAATGAGGAAAACATGCAGCCAAGAACACTATATCCAGATAGACTATAATTGAAAATAGAAGGAGAGATAAAAAGCTTCCAGGACAAACAAAAACTGAAAGAGGTTGTAAACACCAAACCAGCTCTACAGGAGATATTGAAAGGGGTCCTCTAAGCAAAGAGAGACACTAAAAGTAGTAGACCAGAAAGGAACAGAAACAATATACAGTAACAGTCACCTTACAGGCAATACGATGGGACTAAATTCAGATCTCTCAATAGTTACCCTGAATGTAAATGGGCTAAATGGCCCAATCAAAAGACACAGGATATCAGAATGGATTTTTTTTTAAAAAGCCATCAATATGCTGCCTACAAGAAACTCATTTTAGGCATGAAGGCACCACCAGATTTAAAGTGAGGGAGTGGAAAACAATTTACCAAGCTAATAGACATCAGAAGAAAGCTGGGGTGGCAATCCTTATAACAGATTAATTAGATTTTAGGCCAAAGACTATAATAAGAGATGAGGAAAGACACTATATCATACTCAAAGGGTCTGTCCAACCAGAAGATCTAACAATTTTAAATATTTATGCCCCTAACATGGGAGCAACCAACTATGTAAACCAATTAATACAGAATCAAGGAAACATATCAAAAGTAATGCAGTAATAGAAAGGGACTTTAACACTCCCCTCACTGAAATGGACAGATCATCCAAGCAAAAGGTCAGCAAGGAAATACAGCCTTTAAATGACCACTGGAGCAGATGGACATCACAGATATATTCAGAATATTCCATCCCAAAACAACAGAATACACATTCTTCTCTAGTGCACATGGAACATTCTCCAGTATTGATCAGATCCTGGGTAATAAATTAGGTCTCAGATGGTATCAAAGAATTGGGATCATTCACTGGTTATTTTGACCACAATGCTCTGAAGCGAGAACTCAGTCACAAGAGGAAATTTGGAAAGAACCCAAATATATGGAGATTGAACAGCATCCTTCTAAAGAATGAATGGGTCAACCAGGAAATTAAAGAATAATTGAAAAAAATCATGGAAACAAATAATAATGAAAACACGATGGTTCAAAATCTGTGGAACACAGCAAAGGCAGTCCTGTGAGGAAAATATATAGCAATACAAGCCTTTCTCAAGAAACAAGAAAGGGGGGCGCATGGGTGGCTCAGTGGGTTAAAGCCTCTGCCTTCAGCTCAGGTCATGATCCCAGGGTCCTGGGATCGAGCCCCACATAAGGGCTCTTTGCTCAGTGGAGAGCCTGCTTCTTCCTCTCTCTCTCTCTGCCTGCCTCTCTGCCTACTTATGATCCCTATCTGTCAAATAAATAAATACAATATTTAAAAGAAAAGAAAAGAAACAAGAAAGGTCAAATACAGAACCTAACCCTACACCTAACGGAGCTGGAGAAAGAACAACAAAGAAAGTGTAACCCAGCAGGAGAAGATAAATCATAAAGATCAGAGCAGAGATCAATGAAATAGAAACCAAAAATCAATAGAACAAATCAATGACACTAGGAGCTAGTTCTTTGAAAGAATTAATAAGATTGATAAACCCCTGGCCAGATTTATCAAAAAGAAAAGAGAAAGGACCCAAATAAATAAAATCATGAATGAAAGAGGAGAGATCACAACCAACGCCAAAGAAATACAAACAATTATAATAACATACTATGAGCAACTCTATGGCAACAAATTTGATAATCTAGAAGAAATGGATGCATTCTTAGAGGCATATAAACTACCACAACTACTACCATAAATGAACGAGGAATAAATAGAAAACCTGAACACAGAACCAGTAAGGAGATTGAAACAGTCATCAAAAATCTCCAAACAAACAAAAGCCCAGGGCCAGATGGCTTCCCAGGGGAATTCTATCAAACATTTAAAGAAGAATTAATTCTTATTATCCTGAACCTGTTCCAAAAAATAGAAATGGAAGGAAAACTTCCACACTCATTTTATGAGGCCAGCATCATCTTGATCCCAAAACCAGACAAGGATCCCATCAAAAAAGAGAATTACAGACCAATATCCTTGATGAACACAGATGTGAAAATTCTCACCAAAATACTAGCCAATAGGATCCAACAGTACATTAAAAGGATTATTCATCACGACCAAGTGGGATTTATTCCAGCACTGCATGGTTACTTCAACATCTGCAAATCAATCAATGTGATAGAATACATTAATAAAAGAAAGAACAAGAACCATATGATACTCTTAATAGATGCTAAAAAAGCATTTGAAAAAGTAAAGCATCCTTTCCTGATCAAAACTCTTCAAATTGTAGGGATAGAGGGCATTTTCCTCAATATTATTAAAGCCATCTATGAAAAATCCACTGCAAATATCATTCTCAATGGAGAAAAACTGAACGCTTTTCCGCTCAGGTCAGGAACACGGCAGGGATATCCGTTATCACCACTGCTATTCAACTAGTACTAGAAGTCCTAGCCTCAGCAATCAGACAACAAAAAGAAATTAAAGGCATCCAAGTTGGCAAAGAAGAAGTCAAACTATCACTCTTTGCAGATGGTATGATAATATTTGTGGAAAACCCAAAAGACTCCACTCCAAAACTGCTATAACTTGTACATGATTTCAGTAACATGTCAGGATATATAAGCACTGCACAGAAATCAGTTGCGTTTCTTTACACCAACAACAAGACAGAAGAAAGAGAAATTGAGGAATCAATCCCATTTACAATTTCACCCCAAACCATAAAATACCTAGGAATAAACCTAATGAAAGAGGGAAATAATCTATGCTCAGAAAACTATAAAGTATTCATGAAAGAAATTGAGGGAGACACAAAGAAATGGAAAAATGTTCCATGCTCCTGGATTGGAAAAACAAATATTGTGAAAATGTCTATGCTACCTAAGACAATCTACACATTTAATGCAATTCCTATCAAAACCCCATCCATTTTTTTTCAAAGAAATGGATCAAGTAATCCTAAAATGTATATCAAATCAGAGAAGATCTCAAATAGCCAAAGAAATATTGAAAAAGAAAGCCAAAGTTGGTGGCATCACAATTCCAGACTTTAAGCTCGATTACAAAGCTGTCATCATCAAAACAGTATGGTATTGGTACAAAAACAGACACATAGATCAATGGAACAGAATAGAGAGCCCAGAAATAAACCCTCAGTTCTATGGTCAACTAATCTTCGACAAAGAAGGAAAGAATATCCAATGCAAAAAAGACAGCCTCTTCAATTAATGGTGTTGGGAAAATTGGACAGCAACGTGCAGAAAAATGAAATTGGACCATATCCTTACATCACGCATGAAAATAGACTCCAAATGGATGAAGGACCTTAATGTGAGAAAGGAATCCATCAAAATCCTTGAGGAGAACTGAGGTAGCAACCTCTTCGACCTTACCGCAGCAACTTCTTCCTAGGAATATCGCCAAAGGCAAGGGAAGCAAGGGCAAAAATGAACTATTGGGACTTCATCAAGATCAAAAGCTTTTGCACAGCAAAGGAAACAGTTAACAAAACCAAAATACAACTGACAGAATGGGAGAAGATATTTGCAAACGACATATCAGATAAAGGGCTAGTATCCAAAATCTATAAAGAGCTTAGCAAACTCAATACCTAAAGAACAAATAATCCAATCAAGAAATCTGCAGAGGGCATGGACAGACATTTCTGCAAAGAAGACATCCAGATGGCCAACACACACAGGAAAAAATGCCCCACATCACTCGGCATCAGGGAAATACCAATCAAAACCAAAATGAGATACCACCTCACATCAGTCAGAATGGCCAAAATTAACAAGTCAGGAAATGACAGATGCTGGCAAGGATGCGGAGAAAGGGGAACCCTCTTAAACTGTTGGTGGGAATGCAAGCTGGTGCAACCACTCTGGAAAACAGCATAGAGGTTCCTCAAAAAGTTGAAAATAGAGCTACCCTATGGCCCAGCAATTGTACTACTGGGTATTTACCATAAAGATACACAGGTAGTGATCTGAAAGGGCACATGCACCTGAATGTCTATAGCAGCAATGTCCACAATAGCCAAAGTATGGAAAGAACCTAGATGTCCATCAACAGATGAATGGGTAAAGAAGTTAAAGAAGTTGTCATATATATATACAATGCAGCCATCAAAAGAAATGAAATCTTGCCATTTGCAATGATGTGGATGGAACTAGAGGGTATTATGCAGAGTGAAATAATTCAATCAGAGAAACACAACTGTCATATGATCTCCCTCATATGAGGAAGTGGAGATGCAACGTGGGGGGTTTGGGGGGTAGGAAAAGAATAAATGAAACAAGATGGAATCGGGAGGGAGACAAACCATAAGAGACTCTTAATCTCACAAAACAAATTGAGGGTTGCTGGGGGGAAGGGGGTCAGGAGAGGGTGGTGGGGTTATAGACACTGGGGAGGGTATGTGCTATGGTGAGTGCTTTGAAGTGTGTAAACCTGGCAATTCACAGACCTGTACCCCTGGGACTAATAATATATTATATGTTTATAAAAAAATGAAAAAATAAAATAAAAATAGAAAAAAGAAATGGGTAGAAGACATGAACAGACACTCTTCCAAATAAAGGCATCCTTATGGTTCAGACAGATGAAAAATGCTCAAAAGCACTTATCATCAGGAAAATACAAATCAAAACCACAATGAGATGCCAGCTCACACCTGTCAGGATGGCTAAGATTAAGAACACAAAAACACCAACAACTCTTGGTAAGAGTGTAGAGAAAGGGAACACTTCTACACTCTTAGGAATGCAAACTGGTAAAGCCACTCTGGAAAACAGTATGGAGGTTTTGCAGAAGTTAAAAATAGAACTATCCTATGGATCCAGCAATTGCACTACTAGGTATTTGCCCAAAGGATACAAAAATACAGGTTCGAAGGGATATATGCACCCTGATATTTATAACAACATTATCAGCAATTGCCCATATATACCTTACTTTATGTATATGGACAATTGCTTTATATTTACACATATATGTAATGTGTGTGTGTGTATACACACACACACATTACATATATGTATATTTTTGTGTATAACACATATACATATGAGTACAAACACAATGGAATATTACTCAGCCACCAAAAATACTTAAATCTTGCCATTTGCACCATTATGACTAGAGCTAGTGTATTACTCTATCTAAGTGAAATAAGTCAGTTAGAGAAAGACAGATACTATATGATCTCATGCATATGTGGAATTTAAGAAAGAAAATGTAAGAACATACAGGAAGGGGAAAAAAATAAAAGGAGAAAGGGAAACTAGCCATAAGATATTCTTAACTACATAGGGGACAAACTGAGGGTTGATGGAAAAAGTAGGGTGGGGGATGTGCTAGATGGGTGATGCATATTAAAGACGAACACTGGGTGTTGTATGCTAAGTGACAAATCACTGAATTCTACTCCAGAAACCTAAAATACATGTGTGTTAACTACCTAAAATTTAAATTAAAAAAATAATAATAACAAAATTAAAAAAAAAAGATAGAAAGAAAGAAAAAGAAAAAGCTTGCACAAGTTCTTAGGATGTTTTGAAATAATGATGTTTTTGGCAACTTCCTTACAATAATACCACATAGAAGTATACCTCGCCATGTGTACAAAGCAAGATTTGTTTAGGAATGGACTGATGTTGATGTTGGAACCTATGAGCAGTAATTTTTCATATGTAACTACCCTAGCCTTGTTGTGCTGCTGCCCCAGATGTAAAAATACTTCTTGCTGCATTCCTACTCCTTTCTCTTATTCATTTTTGAGCTATCTGGTTGATCTTCCCATAAATGACACTAGATAAACTAAGGTATCTAAATTAAATTGTTTTTTTTTTTTAATTTAAATTACTGAATTTAGTCCCTAGTATGTTCTACATTTCTCAAAAGAACAAATGAAACGGTAGCTGTCATATGGCATTCTTTGGTTGAAATAATTAAATTGCCGATTACCGCTATGATTTTCTTTGTTATTAAATAAAATCTGTTCTATGTGCACTGAAATATGAAGTTTCCAGTGAAACATATAGAATAATGTATTCCTTGGTAACAAAGTTTACTTTGAAGGCTTATGAAAATAAATGCGATTGCTTTGGAATCTTGAAGAACTGGACAGTATTTGAGGATCAGATCCCTTCTAAAATCATTTCAATTTTATTTCTATAATTTCAACTTTTTATGTAAAATTAATCAAAATTAATCTTAATTTCAGGTACTTTGCAAATCAAATGTGAATATCATCTAGAGTGAAATTTTCTACACATCGATTTCTCAGTTAAATTCCTACTAGTTATATATACAGCATTGTCTGATCAACATATGCTATATTTTCTACTCTTACTGACTCCAATAACTTTTGTTCTGCATTTAATTTACAACCATTATTACAGAATGCTTTCAGTGGCTTTTGTCAATTTATTTCTAAGCACATTTAGATGTAGAAAATGAAAATTAGTTTAATTAATCTTGCCTGTACCTGCAAAAAGTATACTTTTAATTAATCAATTAATTAATTTTAATTTTAATTATTGTCAGTGTTCCAAGATTCATTGTTCATGCACCACACCCAGTGCTTCATGTAATACGTACCCTCCACAATATCCACCACCAAGCTCACTCAACCCCACCTCCCTCCCCACCAAAACCCTCAGTTTGTTTCTCAGAGTTCACAGTTTGTTTCCCCCTCTGATTTCCCCCAACTCACATCTCCTCCCCTTTTCCCAATATACCCCACTTTATTCCTTATGCTCCACAAATAAGTGAAACCATATGACAATTGACTCTCTTTGCTTGACTTATTTCACTCAGCATAATCTCCTCCAGTCCCACCCACGTTTATAAAAAAAAAGTTGGGTATTCATCCTTTCTGATGGAGGCATAATACTGCATTGTATATATGGACTATATTATCTTTATCCATTCATCTATTGAAGGGCATCTTGGTTCTTTCCACAGTTTGGTGACAGTGGTTATTGCTCCTATGAACAATGGGGTACAGAAGGCAATTCTTTTCACTACATCTGTACCTTTGGGATAAATACCCAGTAGTGCAATTGCAGGGTCAAAGGGAATCTCTATTTTTAATTTTTTGAGGACTCTCCACACTGTTTTCAAAAGTGGCTGCACCAACTGGCATTCCCACCAACAGTGTAGGTGGGTTCCCCTTTCTTCATATCCTCTCCAACACTTGTTGTTTCTTGTCTTTTATTAAACCATTGTGGACCTCAAAGGAAAACTTCAGGAAGATGAATAATAAAATAAACACAATATGTATTGGTAATGCTACACATTTAGGAAAGTGTAATTTAGTAGAGAATACTAGAGGAAAAAATGAGAAAAAAAACTCTAAAAGAATATCAAAAAGAGCTCATCAATATAATTTTCATGAAATTAAAAATAAACAAACCAACAACAACAACATCAACAACTGCAACATTTTGAACCACTACTCTGATTAAGCGTCTGAAACAAAGTGGTTTGAGCATCTAGTACACGATGTTTGGAAAGTCTGCTGTAGCCTGCAGCTACAACTTTCATTTCAAAAGAAATTGCCAGTAGGGAAGGGAAACCAGTTAAGATAAAGTAAGAAATGAACAAACCTTGACTCAGGTCTTTAAGCAATATATTTTAGGCATTGGGGGAAAATACTGCATGCATCTGTCTTTAGAATGAGACCCTGGAGTCTAGCTTATTAAAGAGATACACATTATTTTGAAATTTCTCTAGGGGCACCTGGGTGGCTCAGTGGGTTAAGCCTCTGCCTTCGGCTCAGGTCATGATCTCAGGTTCCTGGGATCTAGCCCCACATCGGGCTCTCTGCTCAGCGGGGAGCCTGCTTCCTCCTCTCTCTCTCTGCCTGCTTCTCTGCCTACTTGTCATCTCTATCAAGTAAATTTAAAAAAAATGAAATTTCTCTAATACTTGGGTGAGATTGACCAAATATCCAACTATCTTTGATGATTCCACATCTATAATTTTAAATTTTAGTTTTCATATCTGTAAAATTGCTTCAAATTTAATACATCTCACAGTGTTTTGAGAATTATGTAAGAGGATGCATGTAAAAGGCTTAGTGCAGTGTCTGACAAGTAACAAATAATAAATCACAGGTATATAGTCATAACATGCTAAAAAGAGTTTACTGTCTATTTAGTAGTAGTGGTATTAGTATCAGTAGTAATATAGTATCAATACTATAAATAATATGAACTCTGAATTCAGTATCTCATTTGTTACACTCAACAAATGTATAGGATGCTTATCTCTATTTTGCAAATGTAGAAGCACATATTAATCCAAACCTGGCTAAATCTAGGATTCTTAAAATTGATGCATATTGCCTGAGAAGTAGTAGTGAGTTATCAGAATAACAGATAAGGATATTGCAAGTATTAGATAGCCATATCCACTCTCACTATAAAAATATGTAAGGCTTTTTGTTTTGTTTTGTTTTTTGTTTGTTTTTTTAGCCCTTTATGTTCAGAAGTAATTCTATAGGACAAATTCAAATATTCCATGAGCTTTTATATATAAAAGCTTTAGAACCTCTCCCAATCCTGATGTTAAAAAAGTTTGTTGTCCACAGAATTTTCCTGTGTGGATATAAGCTTTGGGAAATATTAATCAAAGAAATGGTACATCCATGATATGCTGTTTCATGGACTTTGGTTAGGATTGAAGATGGACCATGCAGGAAAAGGAAACAAATTAATTTCTGGTTTGTGTATGCCAGGTGGTAAACTAGGTTTAGTATTATCTCACACAATCTCAGTAATTCAGAGAAGCAGTTCTCATGAATCTCATTTTACTAAGAAGAGAACTCAAGGACCTTAGTAAAATTCCCTAAGATACAGAACTTTTGCCAAGGAATTCCATGATCTATTTTCAATTATCTCCAAAGAGTAGGCACTCACCTTTTTAGTGATGTATGTTTTATGAAAAATCATAGAATATTTATACTTAGTATTTTTTAAAAGATGTATTTATTTATTCGACAGACAGAGATCACAAGTAGGCAGAGAGGCAGGCAGGAGGGGGGCAGGCTCCCCACTCAGCAGAGAGCCCGATGTGGGGGTTGATCCCAGGACCCCAGGATCATGACCTGAGCTGAAGGCAGAGGCTTAACCCACTGAGCCACCCAGGTGCCACTATACTTAGTATTCTTTACTTGAATTTTATTTTGCTTGATGGCAACATATCTACCATAACTCAATTATCAAATGTGTAATTCTCAACAGTACTTAAAGCTTAGAAAGTGAGATATTTTCCATTTTTATGTGAAGTATTTCAAGTTATACCCAGCAGATTTTTCATGGGTTTTCTCATTTTAACATGCTTGGCAGAAAACTGGTAAAATATACTTTAACACACCACAAACAGAATTACATCCTCGAAGCTCTATCAAGAAATGTATCCAAGCATTAGGGATATCTTCAAAAATAATTTATTAACACAGAAACTGAAATTTTTATGAATGTGTCATTGTTGCTTTCATAAAAGATATCATAGCTAATGGCAAGTTAGAAAGCCAGAGCTAGAAAATATTTATTTAATTGCATAATTTACCAATAATTTTATATTAAACATAATTGTTGACATATGTGATATTACATTAATATCATGATTTACATACACAAAGTAAGTTTTAAGAATTTATTTATTTATTTTGACAGACAGAGATCACAAGTAGGCAAAGAGGCAGGCAGAGAGAGAGGAGGAAGCAGGCTCCCTGCCGAGCAGAGAGCCCCATGCGGGGCTCAATCCCAGGACCCTGAGACCATGACCTGAGCTGAAGGCAGAGGCTTAACCCACTGAGCCACCCAGGCACCCCCAAAGTAAGTTTTAAATGTAAATTATTTTATGCTCCCTACAGTAAAATATGGAGAGCATTTTTCTTTTGAACTAAAAGTCAAAAGTAAAGAAAATGAAAAGAATGCATTGTCTAAATCTTAAATGCATGTGGAATGTTTGTGTGCATTTCTTTGCTTTATTCTTACTTATCCTGTATTCTCTGTAAGTTAAAATAATGTTTTACTATATAAGTAGCTACCAGAAGTTTCTCTAGGAAAAACACTGATTAAAGTGAAGCCAGAATAAAAAAAAAGAAAAAATCAGATACTCAAATCTTTATGAACTACACTCATTATGTATCATAGTTAAGTACCAGTCCAAAGGTCTTTAGGGTTTATAATCATTATCAGTCCTCTTTTATACATGCCATTTTATCTATACTGACTACAAAGTAAAAACTATTTGATTTAATATTTCATACAGAGGACTAATTAGTATGTCTCTTAAAGTGGGATTAATGTTAGTAGATGGACCAAACATAGCCTATCTCTTCCTCTCCTTTCTATTGCTTACACATGTGCTGACCCATTGTTTCTAGAGGTTAGAAAGTTTCCTATAAATCTAGAAACAAAAATTGCATTTCCATAATGATTACTAGCAGTCTTTCAGTCACTTCCCTTTAAAGGATTAATCTATCTGCAGATATATTTTGCTTCGTTTAGATATAATAGTGAATTAGATTATTTTCATCTCAGATACTTTATTTGAAATAGTGATATAATAATTTGGAACTTCCTCAATTCCAGTAGGCTTTTAAATAGATTTTTAAAGATTTGACTAATTACCAATCCTAGTCTTTTATTGGTACCCTTTCAGTCAGATACATTTCCAGTTGAGAAGTTTTCAGATTTTGCAAGTGTAAACTATTAAGGTTGTATAATGACAAATACCATTTTCAGCATGGGCTTCAACAACAGTTCCTAACTAGGCATATTTCTTTTTTCAATAAAACATTATTTAAAATATTAATTATAGATAGATTATTAGTATAGATAGAATGTCAATAGTGTTATAGCATTTGAAAATATTTTCCATCAAATAAGTTCAAGAAAGTCAGATTTTGCAGTGAAAGGGTATTTTTAAAAACTTTTCTACTTTATAAAAGAAATTTTTAGGGACGCCTGGGTGGTTCAGTTGGTTAAGCAGCTACCTTCGGTTCAGGTCATGATCCCAGCGTCCTGGGATGGAGTCCCACATCGGGCTCCTTGCTCGGCGGGGAGCCTGCTTCTCCCTCTGCCTCTGCCTGACACTCTGCCTGTCTCTCTCTCTCTCTCTAACAAATAAATAAATAAAATCTTTAAAAAATATTTTAGAATTTGATATTGAAAATAACAGATTTTTCAATTTGTATAAATATTTCATATCTCATCACAAAGTAAAAAACTTACTTGTTTTTAAGTGAAACATAACCACATATAAACTACAAGTCAATCCTTCAATTCCTACCACACACACTCTCAACCCCTGTATTTAGGATTTCCAATGTGCACTTTTTATTTTATTTTTTTTTAAGATTTTACTTATTCATTTTGGATTCTGGGATCATGATCTGAGCTGAAGGCAGCCACTTAAACCATTGAAATGGATGTTGACAGAGTCAACAGAACACTGTTTCTAAAAATGAAGAAAGAAGGAAAGAAAGAAAGAAGGAAGAAAGAAAGAAAGAAACAGAGAAAAGGAAAGGAAGAAGAAAGAAAGAAGGAAGGAAGGAAAGAAAGAAAGAAAAAGAAAAGAGGAAGGAAGGAGGGAGAAAGAAAGAAAGAAAGAAAGAAGAAAGAAAGAAAGAAAGAAAGAAAGAAAGAAAGAAAGAAAGAAAGAAAGAAAGAAAGAAGAAAGAAAGAATGAATGAAAGAAAAGAGAAAGAAAGAAATGAAAGTTAAAAAAAAAGTTCCTTCAATAGGTTTTGAACCCTGATTATCATTTGCCACTGCAGAAATTCTGAGTCAAAATTAAAACACAAGCAAAACAAAATGAAAGAAAGAACAAGATCTGGAACTTATGAAACTCTTATATTCTAGCAAAATAAATACAAAATATACAACTTCTGTATACTAAAACTTTTCTATCACATGTCATATGGTTGATTTCCATAGAAATATTGTAGAAAAAACTCACAGATACCAATTTCAATATATACTTTACTATTTACTTTAAAAATGTATTGCATAAGAAAAGGATAAGCATGCTTACAAGACAATAACTGGGAAAACTTTACTTTCACATTTCACATAAATAAATAGTATATTTGGAGCTTTTATTTTATATGTAGGTACAATCTCGAATGTCTCCTAAAATTATCTAGGGGTAAGCAAAGAGGAAAGAACATTACAGAAATTTAGTAATGTGAAGATTTAGGGACAGTCACCAAGTAAGGAGATGGCTTATAAGTAAGGAGAAGCTTTGTAGCCTAACTGAACAAAATTTTAAAAAGACACTTAAAAGGAATTTGAATGGCATAATGTAAACATTTCATTTTTTTGTCCCATAAAAATTAAGAGTCTATCAGTTCTTTTTCTTACTATTGATTTGCAGTGATGTCTAATGGAGAGGCTGATTTTTTCATCAGAGAGAAACTTCCATTAAAAATTATCTCACAGATAAAATGACAAAGAACAACAGGAAACCCACAGATATTAAATAAATTCTAAAGTTAAAAGAAATGAGAAAATTAAAAGGGAAGGAGCCATAGAAAATAAAATTATATGGAAGTGATTTTAAAATAGGCTGTGGTAAAAATGTTCAAAGAGCAAAAAGAAGAAATAGAGTAAGATTAAGTGAGCATGAGTAATTTGTCCAATGTTACAGTTTCAGAGAGAGATTGAAATTCAGTCTCAGATAATGACTTGTGCAGCCCCCTTTTTTTTGGGGGGGGTGGTTTTAATTTATGTTACCTTTTTTCCTTATATCTTAGTACTATTTGGTTAAAGCATAAGACTCAAAAAGACAATTCTGCCATACTTCTAAATCTGTCTCTGCCATGTACTTACTAAGTAGGCTTGGGAAGATTATAGAATTTCTAGGACTAAGATTCATAATTTGTATCATGTATTATCAAACAGGGCAAAAAGTTTATAAAAACTGACTTATGTAATCATATATGAATATATGTCAGATATTTTATTTTTTGTAGTTGATTAATGAGGGAAACAACAGGGTGTTGAAAACAGTTCAAAGTTCATTTGAGCTGCTGGGGAGTCATGGCAATCTAATACAAGAATGTTGTTTTTTTTTTTTTTCTTTTTTTAAGGTACAAAACAGGTTCATGTAATTTAGAGCAATCTATTGTAATCTTCAAACTTATTTTTTTGCATCACAGATTTTTTTTGTATCTTACCTTGAAAATAATCTACAAAATAAATCTGCCCTTACAAAAGGTAAAATACCCCAGTCAGCAGAAAAATCAACTAGAGGCACAAGACCAGAAACATCCTATAGGAAGAGCTAGCAATCTTTTTTGCTTTTTTCTAAGCTTCACGTATCATTTCTAACGTCCCTCTTTTTTCCTTTTCTTTCTTTCCTTCCCTTCCTTCCTTCTTTCCTTCCTTTCTCTCTCTTTCTTTTTCTTTACTTTTTGTACAAGAATTCCTTTCCATTGGCTAGAAAAGGGGGAGGGGAAGAAGCCTAAAATTGTTTCATTGAATCTACTCAAGGTCAAATTCTGTGAAAATTGTTTATTTGGCTGTAGGACATACAGGTTTTATTTGACTGTAGAAGATACAGTCTCTATTGAGCTGTGGAATATACATTTATGGAATGTGTATAGGGTTTATGTCAACAAACTAAGTTTCTGAAAAAATATAAAAAGAACTATCAGAAAGTAAAATAAGTCATAAAATATGCTTTCAGGACATACAAATACTAAGTTTAAAATGTTCCAGCTTACTAGGATACTGGGCCTTAAATTAACACTAAAATATTATGAAAATCGATGAATATGTTGCCATTTACATTGTATATAACTGTTAGGATACGTGTATACTTTGAACCATTCTAATATGTCTGAGTGGTCACAATGTTAAAAGTCATATTTTATTATATTGTGATTTTAGGTGTGATGACTTTCATCTGATCCTTTTCTTATGGGGTATGTTAATTTTTTTCTGTCATTCAAGTAAGAATTAATTTATTTATAAAAGAGAGAAGATAAGGAAGAGGAGAATAATTAATATTAAAGTCCTTGGATTAGTGCAAATTTAAATTGGTCTCATTCCTGTGTCAGCTAGGGGAACGTAAGGACCAGATTCTCACTTTATGTAGATGTTTTTTTTTCCTTTTTTGAGTATGTATCATCTGTATGACATTTTTTTTTTTTTTTTTAAGAGAGAGGGTTTGCATGAGTTGGGGGTGAGGGAGGTGAGAGGCAGAGTGTGAGAGAGGGAATCCTAAGCAGACCCTATGCTCAGCATGAAACTTGGCTGGGAGTGCAATCTCATGACCCTGAGGTCATGACCTGAGCCAAAACCAAGAGTGGGGTGTTTAACCGACTGAATTACCCAGATGCCCTCATGACTTTTTAATTGGCTTTTGATATGAGTTTTTTTAACCTACTAAATGTTGTCACCTTTGATAGGAAGTGCCATCAACAGTATGTTTTAGTCCATATATTGGTGTTTTCATGCTTCCATATTCTCCATTCATATATTTATTATTTATTATAAATATTTATTTTATTTAATTTATAAATAATTATATTTATAAATTTAAAAAATATTTATTATAACTAAACAAATATTTATTGGGTCCAGACACTCAGGTAGGGTCAGTAGGAAGGAATCATAAGGTTATTAAAAGAACATAAAGTCAATATACTTAAGGTTAGAATATAAGAAAATGTCTCAATTCTTTGTAGATATCTGATTCATGTTATCTAAATGTAGCAGCTCTATTTTGGGTCTGTGACATCCTAGATGGATATCTTTCATAAGTGGGAAATTATGCAAGTGTTGGCCCTGGGACCAAAAGGGAAGTCACTGGGGTGTCTGGGTGGCTCAGTTGTCAAGCATCTGCCTTTGGCTCAGGTGTGGCCCCAGGGTCCTGGGATTGAGCCCCACATTGGACTCACTGCTTGGTCGGAAGCCTGCTTCTCCCTCTCCCACTCCCCCTACTTGCGTTCCCTCTCTTGTTCTCTCTCTGTCAATTTTTTTAAAAGGGGGGGTCATTGATCCATCTATTTTCCACAGAGGAATTTTCCCTTTTTTTTTTTTTTTAATTATAACATTGTTCACGTTCGTCAACCAGGACATTTATCTATTACATACATTATTAATATTTTTTCATTGTATTCTTCAAAGTGCTTAATATATTCACCTATCTTGTCATCTCACCAAGAAGAATATATTTGTGAATATTCTTGTCATGCATCTTCTATCATATTCCCTGCTTAAAGAATGGCACAACACCCTAGTTAACCATAGAGATTTGCAGAGTTTTATGGGTAAACTGAGTCTATAGTTTTACTCCAGCTAATTTTTTTCAGGCAGAGGAAACAGTCATACTTAAAACGTGAATTCTGGAGTAACAACACTAATAGGGCTTGAATTAGTATTAAGTATAGACCTTAGTCAAATAATTCCTCTGGATTTCACTACTTGGGTCCCTTAATAATCACATTTAAGTTTATAACTTCTCCAGTCACTGGCAACAATTCGATATTTAAAAAGAAATATGTAAGGAACTCAAGGTCACAATTTTATGACCTTTGCATCAACTCACTCTTGGCATTACTTTGTCTTAGTGCATTGATTTTAGCATTAAGCTCTTGCTTTGACCTCTTTTGATCAAGCCATTTCTTATATCCATCTCTAACAGTTGAATCCCTATCCTACATTTTCATTTATAAATGAACCTACTCTTTGTTTTCTTGCACATTATACTAGTTCCTTCTAGGATTTGTTTGTTTGTTTATGATTTTATTTTATTTTATTTTATTCATCATGATAAGTGTATTCCTTAATCCCCATCTTCCCAACCACCTCCCCTCTGGTAACCATCAGTTAGTTCTCTATAGTTAAGAGTTTGTTTCTTGGTTTGTCTCTCACTCCCCCACCCCGCTTCTCCCTTTGTTCATTTGTTTTGTTTCTTAAATTCCATACTACAGTGAGGTAATATGGTATTTGTCTTTCTTTGGCTGGCTTATTTAAATTAGCATTATACTCTCTAACTCTACTCAAGTCAGAAATGGAAAGATTCATTTTTTATTACTGAATAATCATCTATATAGATATAGATATAGATATAGTTAGATATAGATATAGATATATCACCTTTTCTTTATCCATTCATCTATCGATGGAGACTTGGATGCTTCCATAGTTTGGCTATTGTAGATAATGTTGTTATAAACATAGGGGTGCATATATCCTTTTGAGTTAGTGTTTTTTTTTTTTTTTTTTTTTTTTTGATCCAATATATCCATGTTACTGGGTATTTACCCACTAATGTGATTACTGGATCATAGGGTAGTTATATTTTCAATTTTTTGAGGACCCTCCATACTGTTTTCCAGAGTGGCTGTACCAGTTTGAAGTACCTCCTCAGTACATAAGAGTTCCTTTTTCTCCACATCCTCACCAACATTTGTTTTTTCTTGAGGTTGTTTGTTTGTTTGTTTGTTTTACTTTAGCCATTCTGACAAGTGGAAGGTGATATCTCATTGTAATTTTGATTTGCATTCCCCTGATGAAGAAGTATGTTGAGTATGTTAAGCATCTTTTAATGTGTCTGTCGGCTTCTGTATATTTTCTTTGGAAAAATATCTGTTCATGTCTTCTGCCCATTTTTTAACCCTTTATTGGATATGTCATTTGCCAATATTTTCTCCCATTCAGTAGGTTGCCTTTTAGTCCTCTTATTTCCTTCACTGTACAGATTTTTTTTTTTAATGTTGTAGTCCCGATAGTCTATTTTTGCTTTAATTTCCCTTGCCTCAGGGACATATCACTGCCCTTTTGATGATAACTTCCAAAGATTAATTTTAATTATATTAAGACTCATCTCATAATTTTTGGTTAGATTATTACTTGTACGAGTCCAAAAAAGTGTTAATTAATTATGTAAGCTTTTTTTTTTTTTGACCATGCAATGTTGAGCCAGAGAATTAACTTTCATCTGCAAATTATCATTAGGAATCTGGATTGAACTTCTAAAAGTGATATTATTCTTATATACTGAAGCTACAAAAACCACACACAAAACACTCTCTACTTGTTCTTAGCCACAGTCTCTTTAAATATGGTAAATTGCACTCTTTTCAAGGCCTTCAAAACTTGCTAATGTTAATGAACTCCCTAATTGCTTGTGAAACTGAGGTCCTAAATATCAGGTACCAATAAAACAATAAATACATTGTCACAGTATTCAAATAAATAAGTAGAATTGTATTTTTCTCATTAATTCAGTTTGATACAATTAATTATTGCTTCTGTGGATCTTGGGTCACAAGATCCTAGTCTCTGTTTCTGAACTAAAAATTTTAAAATCCTAACAAAGAGCACGTTCACACTCAAAAGTTACATAAATGACATCAGCTTACTAGCCTGTACCAAAGTCTATATTCTTTGAAGTAATAACAGGATTTCGAAGAACCTGATGCAGTTCTTCCCACAGAGCTCTGGATTATGAAGACAGATTTTGAACTGTAGCAGGGAATTTACAGGGAAGATAGGGAAGCAGAAATCTGTTTAAGAGTTAAGAACAATGGCTGTGGTTAATTTATTTCAGTAACTGTATAAAAATGGAAAAAATGTTAAATTATCTTAAATCATAATGCACAAATATTTCATAAGTATGTGACCCATGTTTCCTCACTGGTAAGAATATAGTATATACAGGGAAGGCATGGGAGATATCCAGGTCCTCCCAGGAAGCATACAATTTCTGAAATATTTGTGATAGTAACATTTAACCTTACAAGCTTACTTTAGTAAAGTCTGATTGTGTCTTTGACTTTACATTTCTTCCCATGCAGCTCCTCTAATAATGATGAAGTAATATTTGCCCAATACATATGAAACAATTCTATTTTTGTTGTTGTTGTTGTTGTTATACAATGAACAAAGCTTTGTGATTTCTAGAACATTGGGGGGTATCTCAAAGGTAGTTCTTTGTATATATTTTTTTCCTCTATATAGTATCAGATATTGGGAAAAGAGATAGAAGTCTTGAGAGGAAATGTCACCTTGTCTAAAAATCATGAGTGCATAGCAATGAAATAACAATTCATTTAAAATAAAAAGAGAAAGATAACACAAATGTTTTAAAACTTAGTGCTTTGATAAGCAAGAAAACATTGTTCATTTTTTTTTGCTTTTGTAAATAATTAAGGAACTGATAAATTCAACACAAGCAGATAAAATTATTCTTCAGATGAGATATAGAATCTTTGTCTCTGGACAGATTACATAGAAGTATTACATGAAATGTTACCTTTACTCATTAAGAGCTTTGAAACCAGTAGTGTCTTTTAACAAAGAGAAAGCTAAATTTTCATTTTGCACTAATATATTATTTGATAGGAAAGTTGTCATGAGTTCCATTTTTCTCCTTGAATTTTCATAAATAAGCTCAGCAAAAGTAATGAACTTTGCCAAAAAGTTAATATAATTAATAATAATATCTTTGCAGATTCAGATATTATGAAATGAGCAAAAAAAAAAAAAAGAATTCACTCCCCTTAATATTCAACAATGTTCTGCCATCCCTAAAATTGTGTCTTTTATTATCTTTTCAAATTCAGGAACAAACTGATACTGTATAGTAAAGTAGGTTTTCTTTTTCATTAAAAAAAAAAAAAAAAAAAAACATTTCCTTTCATACATGGTGATATTTTTCCACCAGTATTGGTACTAGATAGACTCAACAATCATATTCATCATAATTTTTAAGCAAGAAATTAACCTTATTTCACACAGAAAACCGACCTACAAAATTTAGAACTATGTGTTTTCACACATATTAACAAATAAGCAAAATTTATGAATAAACATAACACAATTTTTATAGCTATATCATCCTTGTACATTTCTGTAAGTGAAAGAATAAACATCTCCATTCCTATAACCCAGTAAAATAGTCATTACATAGTGTGTATATATATATATATTTTATCTATCTCCTGTATTACTTAGAAATTATGTAATTACTTAAGAATTATTCATTAACTACCCTACCTTAATACTCATTTAAGATTTCAAATGTCCTAGAAAACTTGGAAATTATTTTAAAATTATTATACTAAAAATATAATTGTTATTATAAAAAATCCATACAAATATTATTCTATTTGGTTGAACACTAATTTATATTTTAATAATTTTAATGATTATGTAGGAGTAAAGGTCAATATTTTAATCATGAAACTAATTTAAGACACTTAGAAATTTAAGATTAATGAGGATATTGTGAGTAAATGACACAAAATATAACTAAAAAACAAAATGTATCACATTCTATGTTGATAAATCTGAGAAAAGATATCAAAGAAAAGTTCTTTAAAATTTTCTTTTTTTTCCCTAAGGAATTTTTTTATTTTTTTTAATTTTTAATTTTTTTATCTGTTTTCTTTTTATTTAAACATATAATGTAACCCCCCCCCACCCTCTCCCCCCCCCCCCCCCCCCACCCCCCTCAGTTTGTTTTATGACATTAAGAGTCTCTTTTGGTTTGTCTCCCTCCCTCCCGATCCCATCTTGTTTCATTTTTTCTTTTCCTAAACCAAGGGGTGCCTGGTTATCTCAGTGGGTTAAGCCTCTGCCTTTAGCTCAGGTCATGATTTCATGGTCCTGGAATCCAACCCTGTATTGGGCTCTATACTCAGCAGGGAGCCTGATACCCCCTCTCTCTTTGCCTAGCTCTCTGCTCACTTGTAATCTCTCTTTTTCTGTGTCAAATCAATAAATAAAGTATTAAAAAAAATCTTAAACCAAAACCACTTTAATTATATAAACTTCACTTAAAAGTATTATATTAGCTTGATTAAAATATATTTCAGTAAGAAAATATTTTTTTCTTTCAAGTCTAGCAAATTTAAATATTAAAGGTTATTTTTAATTTTCTGTTGATTTGGAAAATGTTGAATTTATATATACATTGATTTGTTTCCATAAACCTGGGACACCTGGGTGGCTCAGTTAGTTAAGCAGCTGCCTTTGGCTCAGGTCATGATCCCGGCGTCCTGGGATTGAGTCCCACATCTGGCTCCTTGCTCAGCAGGGAGCCTGCTTCTCTTTCTGCCTCTGCCTGCCACTCTGTCTGCCTGTGCTCACTCTCTCTGACAAATAAATAAATAAAATCTTTAAAAAAACATAAAAAAATAAATATTTCTATAAACCTGTAGGAATTATATACATATTATAAAATTTAATTTATAAATACCTTCCATAAATAGAAAAATACTTCACACTGAGGTAAAATATTTTCTGAGTTCTGGACCAAGAGAGGAACAGAGATGAAGAATGCTTGTAGTTTCAGTTGTACAACCTCAGTCACATGTCAAAAGCATAAACACCAACACAAAAATTCAAAGTTCCAGATATCAAAGAACTATTCTAATTGGCCACCAAATATTTTCTTAATTCCATTTACTAATCAGAAAAGAAACAAGCAAGACTAAAAGCCGGATTTTCTGTTATCTCTTATTTGGTAGGGTAGATATCTCCATCATTCACCTGACAAGAATTCTCCAAATTATTAGACTAAAAACAAAACTCTAAATTATGCCAGCATTGGAAAAAGACTTATTGGCTATGAGTGAATTAGCAGCAAAAAACGAAACAGAATTAGCAGGAGTAGGAATGGAAGAGATAAACAAAGAGGAAATTAAAATTCTGTTTCTTAGATTTTCTTCTGGAAGCCAAGAAAGAAAAAAAAAAATGGCATGGATATAAGTGGCTTGTGAGGTACTCTACTTATGCAATAAAAATTGCTTCATTCCATCAGATAAATCCACCAGTACAATTCAATGGGACACCTAAAACTGCAAATATAAAATTGATATGAAACAAAAGTTTTATTTAAATAATTTAATTTAGGGACTCCTAGGTGGCTGAGTGGGTTAAACCTCTGCCTTCAGCTCAGGTAATGATCCTGTCAGGTTCCTGGGATCAAGCCCTGCATTGTGCTCTTTGCTCAGCAAGGAGACTGCTTCCCCTCTCTCTCTGCCAGTCTCTCTGCCAGCCTCTCTGCCTCCCTGTGATATCTCTCTCTCTCTGTGTTAAAAATAAAAAAGTCATAATAATAATAATAATAATATAATAAAGGAACATATAAGGTGTAAAATCAGTTCAAAGTGCATTGAAAGACTGGATATTTATAAATAATTTAATAAATGCATGTGCCAAGTTGACACAAACTGTTTCATGTCTAACAGGAAAATAAACAATTATCTTTGGATTATCCTTCCAAATGGCAGGAGATACTTGAATCTTTTTTCAGTTAAAAATTTATGTTAGCTTCTGATCCTATACTTGTAAAATAATTGATTCAATAGCAGATCCATTAAAGTTGCAAACAGTACTGCACTGCACTGCAAGAACATCTGATAATTTCTGGTTTATTTGCAAGTTTCAGATAATTTTTTTAGATAATATTGATTATCTGCTTATCTTCTATGAAAAAGTATGCAATTTTGTCTGTGATATTTCTGTTGCATCTCCTACATTTTTCCTATTAATTTTTGAAATAAAAATATATATAATATATATGTGTATTATTTTTATTTTTTTTTTGTCTTTTCATCACTGTCATAATACTTAGCATAATGGTCATTTCCCCAAGGTTTCACTATTAGTTTCTTATTACAGGTATAGTTTCTTATTATATGTATAGATTAACAACAACAGAGTACTAGGCTGATTTATAGAAGACTAAATCAGGTAGGGGGACAAGATGGCAGAGAAGTAGGAGATGCTGTTTCAACAAGTCCCCTAAAGTGAGCTGATTATCTACCTGGACACTATGAAATCAGCTTAAGATGTAGGATTATACACTTTGGGATCTCTACTGGGGCAAAAATACCAATGGACAAGTAAAGTGGAGTGGGAACAATTGGACTGATATTGAAGGATAAACAGAGGGGAGAGGGAGCCACCAGAAGTGACCCATTGGAAAGTAATACACCAATATGAGAATGTCTTGTGATTGGGGACTAGCATTAACTTGGAGTCTAGTTAAAATCACTCAAAAAGAGCAAAAGATCTTAAGGGGAAATTGGTGGAATCAAGCATTTAGGAGCACATGCTTAAGCCCATGGACCCAGGATGGCCACCGCTGGCACCATGTCAGAAAAGAGTACAGCAAACCATCCAGGCCTTGGTCCCTGAGCTGCCAGCTTGTGGGAGAGCGTCTGGGTGGCAGCACACGTGAGAGAGTCTGGTGTGGATGCCAGCCAGTGCTCTCTATAACCACAGCCTTTATCACTCTGCATGTGGGCTGCAAGACTGGGGTCCGAGTCAGCTCCACACCCTCCCCTGAGAGAGGTCCATGCAGGCACTAGCTGTAGCTCTCTAGGACCCGTGAGAGTCTGAACACTCCCAGCCTGGGCCAGTGTGAAAATCTCAGCATGCTATCTCTGGTTGTGATCTCTCCAGTGGTCTGGACCTGCCCAGATAGCCACAGCAAAGGCAGCCATGAAGCCAGCTCTCTGGACTAATACTGCTTGTGGTTTTAGTAGAACCAGGATTCAAGTGGGAGCTCCTGCGACCCCTGAGACTGTGGCTGAGGATATGCTCTCCCAGAGGGGAGTCTGTGTGCTCTAGACCACCCAGAAGGGAACAGACTGAGACTTCTTTCTGAGATGGAGGTCTGGGTGCAGTTTGCTTTCCTCTAAACCTCCAAAGAACCTCCAAAAGCCGCCAAAGGGTGGGAGGGAAACAAAAACAAAACAAAACAAACACCCTAGAGAACAAAAGCCTGAAAACCCGGTTCCCTCAGAGCCCAGCCCCTTGATATGGGGTAGGAGGACTCAACTCTAGCAAGACTGCTGAAAAACCACCTGGCAGTCCCCGCCCCCAGAAAGCCAGCACCCCTCCAAAACAAACAAACAAACAAACAAACAAATAACAACAACAAGCAAGAGGAAAACCACCACAGGGTCTGCATAAAACTGTAAAACCCCAATATTAGGGGAAAGAATATATTAAGCTCCCAGTATTGCCCTAAAGCCTATTTTTAATTTATTCCCACTATTCTTGTTCTTTTTAATTTTTTTATGATTTTTAATCTATTTACCCTCAAAATGAGAGGTTCAGTAAGACAAATTCCATAATAACCTTTTAACTTGAAATTTTTAAATACATATACCTGGGTTTTTCTTTTGGTTTTCTATTTTTTAAATATTCATATAGAGATAAGCTTCAAGGTAATCCTCTTTCCCTTTCTCCAATCAATAATACACCTATATATAAACCAGTTTAAATCCCCCTTTATCTTGGGAAAGTTTAGTCCTTTAACAAAGATATCAAGATACACCCAGGAGGAATCAAAATAACCTTCCTCTGAGAATTTATAACCACCCTCTCATCTTTTTCTTCTGTCAGTGTTTCTGTGTATTTATTTTTGTTCTGGTAGTATATAAATCTTATACTTGGGGTTCATTTTGACTGGCTTCTTTTTTTCTTTGTCATTTACTTTCATTGGACTTTTTGTCTGTTTTTGTTTGTATACTTTATAAATCTTAACTTTGGGGACCATTGGGCTGGGTTTTCTCCTTTTTTTTTTTTTTTTTTTTTTTTTCTTTCTTTTTGGTGGGGATGCCCAATTTCTCAGAAGCATTCCAGGGTGCACCTTGCCTGGATCATGGTTGATATATTTAGCTGCACATCCCCTCTGACATTTCTCACCAAAATGACTAGGAGGAATGCCCAACAGAGGAAAAATTAAGAGATTTTGCCCTCCATCAGAACTATTAGGTATGGACATAAACAGTATGTCAGAAAGGAAATTCAGGCTAACAATTATCCAGGCAATGGTTAGTTGGAGAAAACTATTAATGACAAAATGTAATTGATTAGGGCAGAAGTGAAAGCCACCAGGGAAGATGTTAACAATGTTATCAATGAGTTCCAATCTAATCTAAATTCTCTAACAGCTAGGGTAACTGAGGCAGATGATAGAATTAGTGATCTAGTGGACAAACAGAGAAAAAGGATCACAAGGAGGCCAGGAACAAACAGCTTAGAAGCCATGAAAGCAGAATTAGGGAAATAAATGATGCCATGAATCATTCCAACATCAGATTTATTGGAAGCCCTGAGGGGGAAGAGAAAGAAAGAAGACTGGAGGATACAGTTGAACAAATTCTGGATGAAAATTTTCCCAATCTGGGGAATGGAACCAGCACTCATGTCCTAGAGACAGAAAGGTCTCTGCCAGGATCATAGAATCTAGAGAGACTTCGAGACATCTGATTGTGAAACTGATGAATCATAACTTTATACAGAAGCATTTGAAAGCAGCTAGGGGGAAAGGATTCCTTATGTACAGAGAAAGGCCCATCAGAATAACATCAGACCTGTTCACAGAAACCTGGCAAGCCAGAAAGGGCTGACAAGATGTTTCAGGGTACTAAATGAAAAGAATATGCAGCCAAGAATACTTAATTCAGCAAGACTGACATCAGAATGAATGGAGAGATAAAGAGCTTCAAAATCCATCAAGGTTTAAAAGAATATATGACCACCAAGCTGGCATTATAAAAAATATTAAAGGGGAGTTCTATAAAAGAACAAAGAACCCAATAGTGTTTTTGAACAGAAATATATGGAGACAATCTATAGAAACAAGGATGTAACAGGTAACACAATGTAAAAAAAAAAAAAAAAAAAAAAAAGTACCTTTTAATAATCACTCTCAATATGAATGGCCTAAATGCTCCCATAAAATGGCACAGGGTTGCAGATAGGATAAAATGACAGGACCCGTCCATATCTTGTCTAAAGGAGACCCATTATGAACCTAAGGATACATCCAGATTGAAAGTGAAGGGATGGAGAATCATCTTTCATGAAAATGGACCTCAAAAATGGCTGGAGTACCCATTCTTATATCAGATAAATTAGACTTTCAACTAAAGACTGTACTCAAAGATACAGAAGGACACTACATCATTCTTGAAGGGTCTATCCACCAAGAAGATCTAATAATTGTAAATATTTATGACCATAATATGGGAGCAGCCAACTACATAAGACCACTGTCAATCAAGATAAAGAGTAATATTGATATGAATACATTAATAGTAGGGGATTTTAACATGCCACTCTCAGTAAAAGACAGATCATCCAATCAAAAAATCCACAAAGAAACAAGAGCATTGAATGACGCATTGGACCAGATGGACCTCATAGATATACACAGAACATTCACCCTAAAATAACAGAATACTCATTCTTCTCGAGAGCACTTGGAACTTTCTCCAGAAGAGATCACATACCATCAGAAATCAGGGTTCAACCAAAACCAAAAGATTGAGATTAGTCCCTGCATATTCTCAGACCACAATGATTTAAAACTGGAACTCAACCACAAGAAAAAGTTTGGAAGGTATTCAAACACCTGGAAGCTAAAGACAACCTTGCTTAAGAATGTTTGGATCAACAGGAAAATTAAAGAAGAATTTAAACAATTCTTGGAAACCAATGAGAATGAAGACACTTTGGTCCAAGACCTATGGGATACTGCAAAGGCGGTCCTAAGGGGGAAATACATAACCATTCAAGCCTCCTTCAATTAAAAAAAAAAAAAAATCCAGAATATACCAGCTCTCTTTACACCTTAAAGAATCAACAACAAATTAAACCAACCCCACACACAAGAAGGGAAATAATCAGATTAGAGCAGAGATCAATGAGATAGAAACTAGAGATAGAGTAGAACACATCAATGAAACTAGAAGCTGGTTTATTAAAAGAATCAATGAGACCAGTAGGCCACTGGCTGAACTAACCCAAAAGAAAAGAGAGAAGACCTAAATTAATAAAATTATAAATGAAAAGGGAGAGATCACGACTAACACCACGGAAATAGAAACAATCATCAGAAATTATTATCAACAGCTATATGCCAATAAGTTAAGCAATCTAAAGAAATGGGTGCATTCCTGGAAACCTATAAACTTCCAAAACTGAATCAGGAAGAAATTGACAACCTGAATAGACCGATATCTATCAATGAGATTGAGGCAGTGATCAAAAACCTCTCAAAAAACAAGAGCCCAGGTCCTGACAGATTCCCTGGGGAATTCTAGAAAACTTTCAAAGAAGAAATAATACATATTCTCCTGGAGCTGTTTCAAAAAATTGAAGCAGAAGGAAAACTTCTGGACTCTTTTCATGAAGCCAGTATTACCCTAATCACCAAACCATGCAAAGACCCCAGCAAAAAAGAGAACTTCAAACTAATATCCCTGATGAATATGGATGCCAAGATCCTCAGCAAGATACTAGCTAATAGGATCCAACAATATATTAAAAAGTTATCCACCATGACCAGGTGGGATTTATCCATGAGATGCAAGGGTGGTTCCACATTCACAAATCAATCAATGTGATAGGACAAATCAATAAGAGAAGAGAGAAGAACCACATGGTCCTCTCAATTGATGCAGACAAAGCATTTGACAAGATACAACACCCATTCATGATTTAAACGCATCAAAGTATGGGGTAGAGGGAACATTCCTTCCTCAATTTCATTAAATCTATCTATGAAAAACCCTCCTCAGTGACTATCATCCTCAATGGGGAAAAGCTGACAGTTTTCCATTTGAGATCAGGAGCATGACAAGGTGACCACTCTCACCACTCTTGTTCAACATAGTATTAGAAGTCCTAGCAACAGCAGTCAGACAACAAAGAGAAATAAAAGGTATTCAAATTGGCAATAAAGAAGTCAAACTCTCTCTCTTCTTAGATGACATGATACTTTATATGGAAAAGCCAAATTACTCCACCCCCAAACTACTAGAATTCATACAGCAATTCAGTAATGTGGCAGGATACAAAATTAATGTACAGAAATGAGTTGCTTTATTATACACTCACAATGAAAATACAGAAAGGGAAATTAGAGAATTGATTTGATTTACTATAGCACCAAGAACCATTAATTACCTGGGAATAAACCATTAATTACCTGGGAATAAACCTCATCCAAAGAAGTAAATAATCTATACTCAAGGAACTAAAGAAGACTCATGAAAGTAATTGAAGAAGACACAAAAAGATGGAAGACCATCCCATGCTCATGGATCAGAACAAACATTGTTAAAATGTTTATACTGCCTAGAGCAATCTATACTTTCAATGCCATCCCGATAAAAATTCCACCGGCATTTTTCAAAGAGCTGGAGTGAAAAACCCTAAAATTTGTATGGATCCAGAATAGACCCTGAACTGATAAGAAAATGTTGAAAATAAAAACAAAACTGGGGCCATCACATTGCCTGATTTCAAGCTTTGCAACAAAGCTGTGATCACCAAGACAGCATGGTACTAGCACAAATACAGACACACAGACCAGTGGAACAGAGAGCCCAGATATGGAACCCCAACTTTATGGTGAACTAATCATTGACAAAGTAGGAAAAAAGACAGTCTCTTCAATAAATGGTGCTAGAAAAATTGTTAAGCTACGTGGAAAAGAATGAAACTCGATCATTCTCTTACACAATATAAAGATAAACTCGAAATGGATAAAAGACCTCAACATGAGGAAGGAATCCATCGGAATCCTAGAGGAGAACATAGGCAGTAAGCTCTTCGACATCAGCCACAGCAACTCCTTTTAAGGTATGTCTCCAAAGGTAAAGGAAACAAAAGTCAAAATGGACTTTTGGGATTCATCAAGATGAAAAGCTTCTGCACAGCCAAGGAAACAGTAAACAAAACAAAGAGGCAGCCCACAGAATGGGAGAAGATATTCACAAATGACACTACAGACAAAGGGCTGATATCCAAGATCTACTAAGAACTCCTCAAACTCAGCACACATAAAACAGATAATCATGTCCAAAAATGGACAGAACACATGAATAGACACTTCTCCAAAGAATACATACAAATGGCTAACAGATACATGGAAAAATGTTCAGCATAATTAGCCATCAGGGAGATTCAAATCAAAACCACGTTGAGATACCACCTTACACCACTTAGAATGGCCAAAATCAACAAGACAGTAAACAACATGTGTTGAAGAGGATTTGGAGAAAAGAGAACCCTCTTACCTGGTTGATGAGAATGTCAGTTGGTGCAACCACTTTGGAAAACAGTGTGGAGATTCCTCAAAAAATTAAAAATAGACATTCCCTATGGCCCTGCAATTGCACTACTGGGTATTTACCCCAAAGATACAGATGGAGTGAGAAGAAGGGTCTTCTGTACCCCAATCTTTATAGCAGCAATGGCCATAGTCGCCAAACTGTGGAAAGAACAAAGATGCCCATCAACAGATAAATGGATAAGGAAGATATTGTCCATATATACAATGGAGTATTATGCCTCCATCAGAAAGGATGAATACTCAACTTTTTTATCAACATGGATGGGACTGGAGGAGATTATGCTGAGTGAAATAAGTCAAGCAGAGAAAGTCAATTGTCATGTGGTTTTGCTTATTTGTGGCGTGTAATGAATAACACAGAGGGCATGGTGAGATGGAGAGGAGAAGTGAGTTGGGGGAAATTGGAGTGGGAGACAAACCATGAGAGACTGTGGATTCTGAGAAACAATTTGAGGCTTTTGGAGGCAAGGGGAGTGTGAAGTTCATGAGCCTGGTGGTGGGTATTATGGAGGGCATGTGTTGCATGGAGCACTGGGTGTGGTGAAAAAACAATGAATTCTTGAACACTGAAAATAAATTTTAAAAAGTAATAAAAATTTTAAAAAAGAAGACTAAATCAAAGACATATGTAATATTTCTTATTCCCACCAAACCACCAAAGCAGTGTTAACACAAGAGTTCAGAATTGTATTTTGTATATCTGATTCTTATTTTAATATGCTAATAGTGTCTTGAATATCTTTATTCTGAATATTTACAATGTTAATTATACAAAAAGGAAAGCTGTACATTTTATAAACTATTGTAATGTTGAATTCAGTTCACATCAAGAACTGAAGAATAAAAAGCCCCAAGTCATGTTTATAAGTCAGAACTTCACGTAATTCTACATCTTAAAATTCAATTTTTATCTTACTGAATGTGGGAATATATTTAATGTATTTTCCTCATAGCATTAGCCAGGAAGAGATGTAAGGGAGAATATAAAAATGAATTTTAAAATGTCACATTTTGAGGAGAATAAAAATAATTAGATGAAGGGAGATTATGCAGGTTTCATTTCAAATACATTTTTAGTGTTATGTACTACTAACAATGCCAAAATTATTGTGTGCAACTGTTCTAGAAAAATTAAGGATTCAGGTAATCACAAAGATATGAAAATTACTGGGTCAAGCAATAAATATGAAAAGTCAAGTAAAAATGGTTAGCGTATAGAACATGATTAAAAAGAAAAGAAAATAAAAGAAAAAAACATCTCATTTGGTCTTTTGTCCTGCTTAGAAACACATCTTCTAAGATATCTGAATATAACAATAGTGTTCTAAGTTCATGTAGAGCTTTACAATTTATGATGCAATTTCACCCTCATTTTCTATTTATTGTTGCCTTTATTAACATTTTCAAACATTTCGTTTTGGCATTTAAACTAAAATAACCTTTTGAGTTGAGTGAGATGCTATAATAAAATGCACTTAACTGAGGAGATTAGTAATATCATCTGATTAGCTAATTTCACCTGGTAAATACTGGTAAATAATCTACACTTGAACTTAATTGTTCATCACTATCAAATATTACCAGGTTATAACTCTGATAACAAGAATAATTTAAATAAGGGGCACCTGGGTGACTCAATTGTTTAAGTGTCTGCCTTCAGCTCTGGTCATGATCCCAGAGTCCTGGGATCAAGTCCCAAATTGGGCATCCTGCTCAGTGGGAAGCTGGCTCTCCTTCTCCCTCTTCCTCTTCCTCTCTTGCTCCTTCTGCTTCTGCTCTCTCGTTTGCACTCTCTCTCTCTCTCTCTCTCAAATGAATAAGTAAAATCTTAAAAAGAAAAGAATAAATAAGAAATAGAGGTTTAGCATATGATTTTTTAAAAGATTTTATTTATTTATTTGACAGAGATCACAAATAGGCAGAGCGGCAGGCAGAGACAGAGGGAGGAAGCAGGCTCCCAGCTGAGCAGAGAGCCTGATGTGGGGCTTGGTCCCATGACGCTGGGGTTATGACTTGAGCCAAAGGCAGAGGCTTTAACCCACTGAGCCACCCAGGTGCCCCAGCATATTATTTTTCTTGTATGTTCATATTGTAATGCCCCATAAAAATCAAGAGCAAACACAAATATGTGCATGAGACAAATATAAGTAAAGCCACACACAAACTTTATTTCTATAATCCAATATACTCAAATATCTTAGAGATGATTGGTTCCCAGATAAGTATGTATCCATATATCCATATTCTTAACAGTCTTCCTTACAGAATCTGTAGAATGCCATTGAACTTTTTCATTCAAATTATTTATTGTCAATATTATAACTATTTGGGGAATATTATGTTATGAGAACAAAAAGAAATAAAATGAAAATATTTTAAAGAAATTTATCAATTATATATGTACACACATATAAACAAATTATTAAAATTGGAGATGATGTGTCAGCATTTACAAGAATTACACATTTTATAATCCAGGAGATGGAGGGTTGCCTTAGTTTAGGCTTTACAAAAGAACATGATTTGATCTGGGTCTTCTTTACTAGGAATTTTGCATGCAGAAATTCAGAGAAGACATTTGAGTAGGGGAAATTAACTTAAATCAAGATGAAAGGTAATGATTAGCAAGATGGGGTATTTAGGTAGTGGTGAGAAAAGGCAATTTCTGTTTTTCAAGCTCTCGAAGTCAATACAATCTATTTTATGTGTATTCAGAATTAATATAACTGTGTTTAAAGTTACAGGATTTAGAAAATTTGGGTTGAAATCTATCTAACCAGCTACTATTTTGTTTATATTTGAGCAAGTAATTTAACTTATCTGCTCCCCAGTTTTCTCAGATGTTAATGACTCCAATGTTAATACTTATATTATAATTTGTTGTGGGGATTAAAGTGGTTAATATTTGTAAAACATTTGGAATAATATGTGGCACAGAATAAGTACTATATGTTTGAATATTGTTATTTTTATCATTATTATTATCATGTAAGAGAAGTTATATACATAGATATCTATATGTCAAATTCATAAATTTTATTATTGTGGGAAAATACATAATGATGAGTTGAAATAATAAATAAGTATGCTTTAGATAAGAAATCAGAAGTTTAGCATATAATTTTTCTTATCTGTTCATAAATCTTTAGACACCTCTCCTCTCTGGTTGATTTGTACCCTACTTTACCAATTGTTAACTTTATCCCACATTATCATGATTTCTTATTTAAGTATATGTCTTCCATGTTAGATGTTTTTTTGAAGGAAGGGGTTATTTTTGTTAATTTTTGTATCATCAGATATAGTTATAGTGCTTGGGACATGACAATTTTCAAAATTTATTTATTTTACAAGTTGTTAATTTTACTGAGAATTTTACTCTTGTGCATAGCCTTTAATTGTGTTTAAAATGAAGGTGTGTTCATTTGTATGTGTGGTTCAGTGGATTAAAGGGGTTTTGTTGAAGCCATTGTTTGCCAAATATATATATATATATATATATTTTAATTTAAGTTAGAAAGTGCTGTTATGATCTTCCTGCAAATTCTCATTTAATGTATTCTGAGACCTATACTATCTTAGGCTGGCTCAGTAACCTTCACAAGCCCACAAAGAGATCTGTAGAGTATTTGTACATGAAAACTGGTAAAATGATCTACATGTATCTAAAGTGTTGTTTTAGTCAAATTAAATGTTAAAATATTCTAGTAATGATAAGACATGGATTTTGGCAAAGATAAACTAGACCATAATTAATAAAGATTTTTTAAGTATATGCAGAATATCTGCAACAGTGTTAATTGTAGTAAAGAAATAAAAGTAGTAAGATTTTCTGTCTTCAAGAAATGTTTAACTGGTTGATAAAATGTATGAATAATATAGTCATAAACATTCTTTTATGGTATTGGTATGATATACAAAATTATAGTTTTTAAATAAGAAAAACAAATTCCCATATAAGTGAAATCCTATGGTATTTTTCTTTCTCTGTTTGACTCATTCCACTTAGCATATGTCCATCTATATATTATTATAAATAACAAGATTTCATTCTTTATTATGGCCAAGTAACATCCCATTCTGTATATATACCACATCTTTATTCATTGGTTTATCAAGGGACACTTAATGTTGCTTCCATATTTTAGCTATTGTAAATAATGCTGCAATGAATCTTAGGTGCATATATCTTTTTGGATTTGTGTTTTATTTTATTGTTGTTGTTTTGTTTTTAAAGATTTTACTTATTCATTTGACAGATATCACAAGTAGGCAGAGAGAGAGGGAGGAGGAAGCAGACTCTCTGCTGAGCAGAGAGCCCAATGCAGGGCTCGATTCCAGAACCCTGGGATTGTGACCTGAGCCAAAGGCAGAGGCTTTAACCCACTGAGCCACCCAGGTGCCCTGGATTTGTGTTTTAGAAGACTTTTATAAAGTTCAAATTATCTTATTCAATTAAATTTCAAAAGCACCTGCAGTGACTTTATCTTCTTTTATTAGCTCTCTATGATAACAGTACATTTTAAAAATAAAAGATTATCCAATAGCTACATAAAATGAGATTGCAAAATGACTCAATTTGATAAACTTAAATTCTGTCCGAGGTTAAAAAAATAATTATATTTGTTCTTAGCCATTAAAAATTCTTGATTATGAGAATTTTTGTGCATTCACTAGACAATGTAAAACAAAAAGTTATTTTGTCTCTTTCCTGCTATCTTCCAAACATCATTGTGAATACCATTACTTGAACATCACTAATATCTAGGAAAATAGCATTAGTAATTTTCACCTTTTAAATACTTAGTGATGTTAATAACTTTTTTTACATTTACTCTTTCCCATAAGTTATAGGCTGCTCTGTGCAGTATAACATTAGATAATTTAAATTAAACTATCCATGAAGCTTAGTGACATTTTAAAAAGGAAGAATCAGAAAACATAAGATACTTTATTACCTAAGGTAGAAAGGGCAAAAACAACATATTTAGAAATGCTGACACTTTGATGGATAATTGTTCAATCTTTTTATAAGGGAACACATAACATATAAAGTATATATATAATACACACAACATATAAAGCGTGTATAAAGTAATTATATATATATATGTGTATATATATATTCATAAGGGTATATATGTATTTTAAAAGGAGAGGTTATGCCTTGTTTTCTGGGCCCAGATTTTTTTCATGTTACATTTCAAGGACAAATTTTGAACATGAACAAATTTACTAATAAATCTCGACATAGCTGATTACTTCAGAGTCAGGATAGAGATGTTCATTCGCTGATATTGTTTGCAAATAAATTCAGAGACAACAAGGTATTAACTAAATCTCATAACTAGCTATAGAATTGATATTTGGAGTGATTGGGTCTTTCTTTTGAAGTTAAAAAGAAATAACCCATTTAAAATTTCCTGATATAACATCTAAGTAAACATCATAGTGTGAGCATAGGCATTGAGACAATCTGTCCTTCTAAATTCCCACTAATATGACTAAGTGAATATACAATCAGGAAAGGAAACCTTAAAATCTATTGTGACATTTATACTCATAAGTTACATTGAAAGCACACAGTGTGACATAAATAAAGAGAATCAGATCAACTTTGGTGAGGGTCTGGATCTCTTAGTTAGTAGAAGAGTAATCTTAGTTACATTATAAATTTTTGCCTGCATTTCTGCATCTGGAGGATGGGCTTTAAAATATTGAAATAAAATTTAGAATACAGTATGCACAAATAATTTTAGAAGTACTATATAAAAGTTTGCCAAGATAAACTTCAAAATCAGTAAAATGGTCATTTTTCTGCATAAGATATAAAATGCCAAAATTACCTAAGTAAAATGAATATTCCAAGTATGTATGAGTGCTTCAAAAATTTAATAGGAAATTATCTTCTTTTCCCCTGAATGTAGAAGATTCATGAAGTTTTAAGAAAATATTTTCTTTTTTTCACAATGTAAATAGTAAATATTTAATATGTCAGTATTAAACAACACACTAATGCATAAACAATGAGCCAAATAAGAAATCAAACAGCAAATCAAAATATGTCTGAAAACAAAAGAAAGAGAAAAACCAATATTCTAAAACCTATGGGATGTAACAGATGGTAGAGTTAAATTTCTGCTATATATGCTTATATTAAGAAAAGTAGTTCAAATAAATAAGCTCACACCACAAGACACTAGAAAAAAAAAGAAACTTAACTGAAGCTTTTTTTTTTTTTTTATGTAGCTTCAATAGTTTATTTTTCCTTTTGTTTTCTTTGTCTTAGGAGTGATATCTAGAAAAAAAAAAATGTTGCTATGGCTAATGTAAGAGAAACTACTGCCTCTCTTCTCTTCTAGGATTTTTATGATTTCGGTTCTCAGACTTAGGGCTTTAGTCCATTTTGAGTATATTTCTGTGCATGGTGTTAGAAAGTGGCCCAGTTTTATTATTTAACATGTAGCTGTCCAGTTTTCCTAGCATAATTTAATGATAAGACTGTCTTTCCCCCATTATATATTCTTACCATCTTTGTCATAGACTGATTGATCATACAATCGTGGGTTTATTCCTGGGCTCTCTGTTATGTTCTACCGACCTATGTGTCTATTTTTCTGTCAGTACCAAAGTGTTTTCATTACAATAACTTTGTAGTATACCATGAAATCTGGTATTGTGATACCTCCAGATATGTCCTTCATTCTCATGATTGCTTTGGCTATTCAGGGTCTTTAATGATTCCATACAAATTTTAGTATTATTTTTTTCTAATTCTGTGAAAAATGCTATTGGCATTTTGTTTGGTGTTGCATTGATTTTGCAGATCGTTGTGGGTAATATGGACATTCTTTCAACCCATGGAATATCTTTCCATGTCTTTGTGCCATCTTTAATTTCTTTCATCAGTGTTTTATAGTTTTTGGAGTATTGATCTGACAACAGTGCCAATTTAACTTACTCTTTATCAAAATGGATCACTCTTACTCATTTTTATTGTCTAATTGCAGTGGCTAGGACTTCCAGTACTATGCTGAATAAAAGTGGTAAGACAGGATATCCTTGTCTTGTTCCTGACCTTAAGGAGAAACTCAGTTTTTCACCATTGAGTCTGATATTAGCTGTTGTTTTTTTTTTTTATATATATGGCCTTAATTTTGTTGAAGTATGTTCCCTCTAACTGCACTTGTTGAGAGTTTTATCACAAATCAATGTTAGAAATTGTCCTATGCTTTTACTTCATCTATTGAGTGATTATATGATTTTTATCTTTGTTTTGGTGATTTGGTGTATAATGTTGGCTAATTTGTGAATACTGAATCATCCTTGCATTCCAGGAATAAATCCCACCTACTCTTTGTGAATGATCTTTTCAATGTATTGCTGTATGTGGTTTGCTATTAGTTTGCTGAGGATTTATTTATTTAATGACCTACAAAAACAGATAAAAACTGTGTTATTGTCTGTGAAGTTATGATGAAATTAAGGAACAGAAACTCACTTGAAAAAATGGGAATCTAAATTCCCAGCTGGGACCCAACTCCATCAAAACAAAATGAAACAAAATAGAATATAAGCAGAAAATGAATGTATATTATTTTTTAGAATAAATATGCTTGCATTTCTTGAGCTATCCCACTTATTCTGCTTTTTTAGCAAACATCTATAAAGTGCATTAAAGATTTCCAAGTATTTTCACTTAACTTTTTAAAAATATGATGACCACAGGAAGTGTATGAAGGAGAAAGGAATTTTTATCATTGTGTTGCTGAAGAAACTGTGGGCCAGAGATTTTGCACAATGAGTTTATAGCTCTACAATTGATAATGAAAAAGCAAGGATTTGAACCTGCGTACTTCTCAAGTTATCAATCTATTATATTTTTCATAATAGCTCACAGTTACATGAGTGTTTGCTGACAACACTTGAAAGAGATATTTAGGGCAATTCATATTAGTCCTATTGTTAGTATGCCAAAATTCAAACTAAAGCCTAGCTTTACTGCTACTTACTGCTACTTTACTGCTACTTACATAGTTTAATTTAACTCTGGTACCTTTTCCTACTTGTACTTACGTATTATTTTCTCTTAAGAACTAAAGCACTTTGCAGACATTATCTAATTAAACCTCACAAATTTTCCTTTGAGGTGATATGAAGTAAATGTTAATCATTTTCTCTTTCATATTTATATCTCTGTTAAGAGCTACAGAGGGCATAGTGAACTGATAGCTTATAATTAGTCTTCTTGAATTTAAAGGGGGGAAAAAAGCTCATGCCATTAGACAGCTGCATTAAATTTATATAATAACAATAGAAAAGGGAAAGCTTAGGAATTACATAGCAATATTAAGTATGAGTCTGGGTTCATACAGTGAAAGCTAATACCTTGAAAAAAATTCATCATTATTGCTGGCTATGGTAGAAAGACTATACTCTTTGCATCATATTTCCCTTTTAATGAAGATAAACAAATACCAAAAAACAAAACAAACAAAACCAAACAAACAAACAAAAAAAAACCTTACATGAAATCTCTTCAAAGGTAGTGAACACTATGGAATCTTTTGACACACTGAAAGCCATAATATGACTTCTCTAATAACTCAAATAGTTTTTTTTTTTTTTGTAATGCTTCATATTTAGCTTTCTTTCATATTATTTTTAAATTACCAAATGACAATGTATTTATCTTGGGAATATAATTTCAAAAACCTAACTTGTTATTTAACAGCAAAAACTCTTAAACATCTAGCTCAGCATTTGATATCTTGAGCCTATATGTTATTGGGTTTGCTTCTTGCTTTTATTCTAATGCAGATATTCAAAGAAATTCTCAGAAATCTATATTCCTACTCCATTACATTCTCTATTCATCCTTTTTCTAATTCATCTTGTATTCCTTATTACTTATTATATAAAAGTTCTTCAAGTATATTTTATGCATTAAATCTGAATGCATTTGTCATATTTGTCATTTTAACTTTTCAAGTTAAAAACTGTATACTGTTTGGGACAACTGGATGGCTCAGTGGGTTAAAAACTGTATACTGTAATATTTAGTAATGAACCTAGAGGTAATTATTTTGAGGCAAATAAATAAAATCCAAGTCATTTGTGTGAATATTAAATATACTCAGTTGTTTTCTGTGTTGAAAACTTCAATATGTTAGAATGTTATCTCTACTCCTATTAGGCTGCTTTATATATATATTTTTAAATACAAATAAGACTACCATATAATTACTTATCCTATTGTTAAATTTTATTTCTGCCTTCAGCCATACCTCTATTCTATTATTTTCTTTTACATTTTTATTATATAGCTTATATTTCTTGTCATAAGCCCAAGTGTATTCATAAAAAGTACATATATAGAACTATAATAACATAGCAAGAACAGATAGAATAGTCAAAGTAGGCAACTGGAAGGGTGTTTAATAAGTTTTCAAAGCTTATAGAATGATAAAAAGGGGAGGATATTGGGACTATGGCAGAGAAGGAGGACCCTAATCTCACTCTGTCCCATGTTCACAACTAGATATCACTCATATATCATGCAAATAAACTGGAGAGTGATCTGATGACTAATAGACAAAATCCACAAGTAAATATAGAGAAGAAGCTGCATCTGAGAAGATAGAGAGGAAGACCACAGGATGGAGGGAGCCACATAAAGAGGGGAGAGAAAATGTCCTTAGCCACTGGGGAACCCACATGGAGATGAATCCCATAACATCTGGCTTTAAAAACCAGAGTGGCTGAATTCCATAAGTTTGTATAACCAGCTGGCCATGGATTCTGGAGCTTTAAAACTCATCAGACTCAGCACTGGGTGAACTAGGGCAGTGATGGATAGCTGAGCCCCTAAGCGTAAAGAGACAGCATCCCACAGAGAGGGAATACAGAAAAGGGAGCTTGCACAACACTTGGGGCAAACAGGAGGAAGATCTGTTTATACTTAATTTGGAACTTGTTGGTGGCCTTCTCCAGGAACAAAGGGGCTGGAAAGTGTCACTTTCCTCCCCCACTCCCCAGCATAAAAACAAGGCCACTTGTGGAAGGTAGTGCTGCATAGACATTTGCTACTTAACCAGCTAGCAGTGTGCCTACACATTCCCCTGAGGACTTGCCCTATCTAGGCCTGCTGGCATTGACCCTGGGTGTAGTGCAGATTTTTGCTAATGCCATGTGTTCATGCCTTGCCCAGCCACCACATGCAGATGCAGTGCACCTGTCACATGCCACACTCCCAGCCACAGTGTTTCAGGGAATTTGGCCCAGTACTAGGGGCTCGTTCAAATTTTGCTAACATTCCTGCCCAGTCCCTGAGTTCCCCTGAGGTCACACCTCCTCAGCCAGTCTGCCTAGATCTCAGTAATAGCAGAGAACACACACACCCCATAATAGGCAGAGAGTCAGTACAGTCTTCTGGACTGAAATAAAGAGCAACTTAGATACAACAGCAGGGTACAAGTAGCATGTATAGGAGACATTCCTTTAAGTGCCAGATTCAGGTAAACAAGACACTGCATTGCAGGGCCTACCTTTTCTTCATAAAGATACTACTTTCTAGAGCACAGGATGTAGCTGATTTTCCAAACATACAGAAACAGACACAGAGATGTAGACAACATGAGGAGAAAGAAATATTTCTCAAATGAAAAAAAAAAATAGGACAAAATCACATCAGGAGATCTACACAAAACAGAAATAAGTAACATGCTTGATAAAGAATTTAAACTAACAATTATATAAATACTCACTGGGCTTCAGAAAGTGGTGGAGGACATCACTGAGACCCTTGATAAAGAGGTAAAAAAATAACATATCATAGATGAAGTACTCAACAAATGAAATAACAATAAAAAAACAATAGAGAGAATAAAAAGTAAACTACAGGAAGCAAAGGAATGTATATGTGACCTGGAGGATACAGTAAAGGAAAGCAATCAAGCTGAACAGAGAGAGACAGACAAATATTGCATAATGAGAATAGACTTAGAAAACTCAGTGACATCATACAGCACAGTAACATTTGCATTACAGGGATCCCAGAAGGAAAAGAGACAGAAAAGGGGGCAGAAAATGTATTTAAACAAATAACAACTACAAACTTCCTGAATATGGAGAGGGAAATAGAGATCCAGATTCAAGAATCACAGAGATCCCCCAACAAATTCTACCCAAGAAGGCCCATACCAAGACAAATCATAATTAAAATGGCAAAAAAAAAAAAAATGGTGATGAAGAATTTTAAAAGTTGTAAGAGAACATAAAAAAGTTACATACAAAAGAAATCCTTTGAGGCTATTGGCTGATTCTTCAGCAGAAAAATTTGCAGCAGAAAAAATAAGAGAGTGGCACAACATATTCAAAGTACTGAAAAAGAAAAGTCTGCAACCATGAATACTTTATCCAATAAGGTTATCATTCAGAATAGAATGAGAAAAAAAAAAAAAAGTTTCCCCCCATGCAAAAGATAAAAGAAATGATGACCACTAAATCATCCTAAGTGGAATCACACATTATCTGTCCTTTTTCTCTTTCTTTCTTTCTTTTTCTTTCTTTCTTTCTTTTTTTCTTTCTTT